>BQNB010026762.1:6439-58264 GCA_026074375.1 Tanacetum coccineum | reverse complement strand
GGTAACTTGTTTAGTTTGCGTGTTATTCAATTTATACACACGCGTATATTCAAGACGGTGTTTCATTAATTGCTAAAAGGTACACGCATTCTTGAACCCTTGTTAATTATAAGTTCTATACGTGTTTTATTTATTCTGCTGCGTACTTGTGATCTTTAATGGTTAATTAGATCGTAAAACACAACACTTTCTGTAAAAATCCAATTTTTTTTGTTTTTACTCTCACTTATGTATTCTTGCTGTCACTTTTGTATTCTTGATGCTTTATTTTTATGGTTTTCTGCAACTTCTATTGGTTTTACCAAGTAGTTTGATGTCATGACTATCACGTATCTCTTATTCTTGTTTGATATATACTAAAAAGTTCCATAAAAATACAAACTTTTTAAGTTTTCCGCACAAGGTTTTGGTGTCACATGTATTCTTGTTTGAAATCTATTCCAACTAGCGTTTTCTTAATATGTTTTGTTGTTGATTTTCTACTAAAAAAGTAAACGAATAAAACTCGACCTTTTTATGTTCTTATTTTCTTTTTTTATAAGTTTTTTCTTCAGTAAGCTTGATTTGAGAAGTGGTTACCATCAAATTCGGGTGTTTGAAGAGGATGTACAAAATTTGAGGTTTTGGTGGTCACATATGCCCTCTTCTTGTGTTTAATTTATGTCTAGGATTAGTTCGCCTTCATTAGGGGTACATTTGTTTAGTGATTTGTGTAATTATGACCTTTCTTATATTTATATGTTCCTTGGATCGACACCTTGCAGAGCGGCATTCATTTAATTCGCGGCATTCATTTAATTCAACAAAGAACATCTTAGATAGAACCGAAATTAGTCCTGCCTCCACTATCTCCTAAACAACCATGGTTTGTTGCCCAAAACTTGGAAGACGAAGGAGATGACACACAAGTCGATATTTTTTACAACATTCATGACCCATCGTCTCATTATCAATGCCAAATCCCTGACTTACATGGAAATCATGCCCGAGGGTGTTTCCTTGGCTGTTTGGTGGTTCTATCCTCCAACCATCCACGTGACGTCATTTGGTCTCTTTGGAACCCAATTACATCTAAGATCATTAATCTCCCTCATTGAATCATAGCGGATCATGTAAGGAGTATTGTGGTGGATATTAGGGAATGTTGTTTGTCCGCCCCTCCGAAGATTCCCAATTCGGGTTCTTTTGTTAATGAGAACATGCAAAAACCCATCAATTTTGTGTTCTGTAGGCTTGGAATCAATTCATCGTCCCCGGTCGCATGTAATAGACAAGAGTTATAGATGGACTGATTCAACATATGCAAACCAAATAACATTTAACCGACTGCGATGGCGGGCTCACTTGTGCCTAATTGCTGCAATGGTAAAGTATATGCTTACATATGTTATAAACTATTTTCTTTTGGTAAAATATTTGTATTTTGGCAATCGGCCCTCTTATCGACCTTATCGTGGAGGTTTAAATATTGTGATTAAATGATTGTGAAAGCAAGAAAACGAAGTGAAGCTTGTATTAACTTTATTGACCAATTTTGGAATACGTTTTCCTTTCTTATTTATTTGATTGTGGCTGAACTTTTTCATTTTTCTGAGAGGATCATTACAGAACTGTTCCTCGTGTTTTGGCTCTCAACAGACGATTGTAAAACAATTGGTGCTGTGAAATTGTTGAAACTGGACATGAATAATATGACGTGGGGAAGAAATCGAAGACCCTCAAAAGACAATGTATTATCCGTTGGAACTTAGTTATATACCCATTTTTTACAGCCCAGCAATTGCCTCATAAGAATTCGTGGGGTTATATACTATTCTTGCTGATAAGGGAAAATCATTTACTCGTTTTTTGAAAAAACCCCGTCAAAGATAAAAACCATCTATTCTCTTCTATTACTTGTGTTAGCAGGAACAAATCCACCGTGTCGCCCTGTGGGCTATGTCGAAAATGCACTAGGTATTGTATTGGTTAATTTGCTTCAAAGATATTTATTTACCTTTAGTTTCTTGAAAATTCATATATTTTATGTTTGGTTGGAAACATTGATTGTGTTCCTGTTGGTTGTAAACAAGAAAAAGAGGGCTACAAGGAGGATGAGATTGTCGTATGATCAGTAAAAGGGTAATCACGAGGTTGATTCACAGCTGTCTCTATTCCCGTGAAATGGTCTTTTGACTTGAATTTTGTGCTGTGTCGAATGCCTTACAGCTGTCGCCCCTTCCATATGTTGGGTATGAATGCATGTATTGTATTGGTTTTAGTCATTGTAAAAGAAAAAAACTACTATCATTAGTATTGTATTTGTAACACGTCTAAAGCTATTCACGTCTTGCTTCTTCTGCTCCGACTCTTCTACTGCAACAACAATAGAGAAATTTGAACTTTTCTTGCTACTTGTTTAGCTTTACCACGACACTTTAATTTTTGAAATTCAATACTTTTTGTAGGTTTAAAATGTGACGAGGGCTGAATGATGTATGAATCTCACTTGTTCCAATCTTCCACCTCATGTTTTGGAGAATCTTAGTTATGGAGTTTTGTGTGGTGTCGATACCTCAAGTTTCCGTGCTACATGCAACGTTGTCATTTAGCTGCACCTTTGATACCATGGAACAAAGGAAAAAGCATCTAAGATAATGCAAAATTATTATTACCTTCATCGTGGCTGATAGTTTTCGAAAACATAAAGGCATTATGGACTTTGGACTGATCCCATGTTTGGTGACAAGTATTTTATAAAAACACCTCAAGAGTTGATTCTGCGATTTCCAAATAATTTGTTCGAGGTTTGGTTGGTTGCTGATTAAAAACTGGTGGTTCATTGGTGTTCTTTAACCCTTTCAATAAGGATTATCCTTGAGCCTTCCAGAGTTACCTGTATAAATTTAAAGTTACATTTTGTTTTTCTGCACAACTACTTCTCCGATTGCATGGTTGTGGAAATACTATAGGTTATGGAAGTCACGTATCATGCTTGCATCCACATTGTAGGTGGTGAACCGTCCTGGCGTTTTAGACTTTCTTTAAATGTTCGGGGTGAGGACTATTTTGCCTCATATTAAGTCTATCGGCCGAGATCTTTTGCTTGAGGTGCGATGGAGAGTTTGAATTGTTAAGAAATGGGCAGAGAAAATCTTAAATTGTGGCGTGTGATATAGCTAAAGCCCCAGCAAGTTGTGCACATCTGTACCACAGTGTTTTCAATTAAGATGTAATCAGCATATTTTTACGAGTCTTCGTCGGGGGCACGTTGCGAGAATCGTTGAGGTATTCACATTGACTCTTTCACGCATTTGGATGAAATTGGAAAGTAGTTGATTTAAGGAACATATGATTTAATTTAAGTGGCGGCGGTCATCTGTCTGCCTTGATGCAAAAACACACAGATGGCGATAAAGTTTCTACTTTCCAAGTTCTCCTTAATATAATGTATTTTTTTTCTATTCACTAATCGAAACATGACAGGTTTCACACTCTGAATAACGAAGACAGCTTTGGGGATTTCTTTGGGACGAAACATCATCTAACCTCTCATGGGTGGATTGAACCAAGGTGGTCCTGATTTAATTTATATATTACTGTATGCTTTTTTATAGCACAATTGTGTGTAAGTTAAACATGTGATGGGATTTCTTTGGGACGAAACATCATCTCAGCTCTCATGGGTGGATTGAACCAAGGTGGTCCTGATTTAATTTATTTATTACTGTATGTTTTTTATAGCACAATTGTTTGTAAGTTAAATATGTGACATTTTTTCAAATTATTCAGTGTTGTTTATGTTTTATACATCCCATGATCTTCTTGTCTGTAGAGAAATAGTTTGCTGATGTGTTTTTAGTTATCTCTACTACTTTATAAATCAATTAACCCATTCTAATTTTAAAAGTCTTAACCCATTCTAATTTTAAAAGTCTTTAAATTTTTAAGTAAAAAACATTTCTTCCTTGAGAAATCTAATACAAGGTCAACCTCACCTTAAATGCATACGTTTTTACAAGTCAATATGTAACATAACCTTAAATGATCTTAAATGTATATGCTTTTTTTTATAATAATAATTAACCCATTTAAAATGTCATTGCAACTTTGTAACTGACCATTTGATAAAACATATATAAACTCACACAAAACAACACACCCCACTCTATTTTTAAAAAAAAATCTCCACATTCAGAATTGTCCCCGCTAAGATTTTACAAAATTTCAGCATGACCCGTTCGTATATATTCGTTTTCTAAAGTCATAGACTTTATCCCAAAAACCACCTTCAACAATATTTCATACTTTTCGACTAACGTCAAATCTCTACTTTTTATCCAAACGATAATCAACAATTTATTTTCCACTTTAAGTCTATATATTCAAAACGCTTAAATATAAATGAGTTACATATATAAATACATAGTAGTATTAATAAGTAAACTTATAAGTTTAATGAAATAAGCCGAAACCCAACGGACCCTTATGGGGCTTTTAGGCCCAATAAACCTAAACGTAAGGCCCGAAACAAAATAAGTCCAACACTAAACCAATAAGCAAATAAGTGAGCAAATTAGCACCTAGCTTATTAGATAAGCTATAATAAGCCAACCCAATAAGCTATGCCACGAGCTTAAGGCTCACGGCTTGGGCTTTATGTTAGGCCGAAACCAACCAAGCAAACCAAACAACCTTTAGTGTTGGACTTTAGCTTCAAGGATCTTGATTAAAAACAAAATATGGTTGATATAAAGGGGTGTTTGTTGTTCGTCTGTTATGAGAGGGGAGAGGGAAGGAGAGGACAATGAGAATGAATAAGTGAAATGTATCATGACAAGTTATAAGCTTTCAAAATTTGGAATCCTAGGATAGAAAAATATCTAGGAACATAGAAGCAAAAGTTTAGGAATTGTGTTTGTGTGCGTGAGACGTGGGCAAGAAGGGGGAGGGGACCAATTTGATCTCATTTCTTATAGGAACTTGCAAGGTGGTGATATTTGAATTTTCTAGTTATTTTTCATGCACACAATATCTCACTAGTTGTTATTTACAGAACACCACTTTTATGAAATACGCGTTAGGAACTTTACGAAAAATTCTGAAATTTAAATTTCAACTCGGGAACTGAAAAAAACGCGACACTGTCGGGAGAAGACTATGATGTAATTGTACCCAAAATGTTTCTAGTAACGATTCTTAGATATACGCGAGGAAACTTCCCGGTTAAACATAAAAATTACACGTAACTTAGAAAATTTAAAATACTAAACGGAAATGGTTATAATATTGGTCGGAAATTTACGGGGTGTCACAGCGTAAGCACCAAGGGTACACATCTAAAGAAGTAGTTATCGGGTTGTATCGTTTAGGCTTTGGGTTTAGTGGGTATGGATGAGGCATGAGAATGTTTGAAGTAAGGTGTGTAACCCCCCCCACCCCCCCCCCCTCAGGGAAACATGAGTTCAAAGTCATACAAACAAGCGTCTCTAGCTACTGCATTCTGCTATCCATATGAATTTTGAATGATGATACATAATATGATGTTGTAGTGGTGTATATTTATGATTGTTCAAGTCTTAAATTTATATTTTTCCGACTTTACCTAAAACAACACTTTAACGGGCAGTGTACTCGATCAGATAGAGTTTCGTGGTACGTTTAGGGCGTCATTCACATTAAGGGCGTGGAAGAACATCTTTTATTTCATTAGTATTTTGGGTTATCTTAACTAAGTGAATTCTATTCTAAGTTAAACCTATGCTAAACCTATGTTAATCCTAGTTCTAACGGATAAATGGGGGTTTTTAGTCTGAGAGACTGGCATGGGTTTTGTGGTGACTTAGTTCAATTTAAGACACAATAACACACACAAGCAGACGGATAAAAGATAGAAGAGCGGTCTAACCAAATATAAGAAAACTGTATTAGCCATAATTAATCCAATTAAAACGTTGGTTTGTTTATTAGTGCAATGAGTGCTTATCTCGAGGCAGCATATCATTCTTAAGACTTAGGCGATACTTCTTCCTAAGACCTAGACATGAAGAATTCTATCACAATTAAACGCCATTCCGCATTTAAGCAATCCTATTAGTTGATTTACATCTATCTTGGTGATTAAGGCAATGGTGATCTTGTTAAACATTGCTCCATAGAGACTTTACCCACTTACTGCTTAAAGACAATTCATACACTAATAGTCTACTGTCCAAGTCTTTACCAATTGATTAAGAATGTACTCGTTGATCACACGGTTCACCTACCGATCCAACTAAGCTCACAATCTAAAAGCACGTAATCAAGTAAAAATTGTTAAACATAAACAATCAATTAACGATAATTTAAGAAATCGATATAAACAAACCAAATATTCAAATCTTCATAATAATGGCTAATACTCAAGGGTATTAAATAAAGAATGTACAAGGTAATGTTTAAATAAAGTTGAATTTGAGGCAACTAAGAATATATTGAGCTCTTATAATCTATTTAAATGTTCAAAATGAATAGATTGAGCACTTCTAATTAAATCAATGGAAAATATTTAGACATAACTTTTCAGGAATAAATCTTCATGGGGTTGCATTTGATGAAGTTTTTGAGAAGTCGGAATTGGGCAAGTTCAATTTTAATTGTGTTTGTCACTAAGATTTGGTAGATTTCAAAGGTGGTTTAAAGGAGTATTTTAACACTTTTTAGTGGTTTGAGATGTTTTTGGATGTCTCATAAATGTGTCGTTTAGTTATGTTTCTTTTGTGGTTGTGTTGGTGGTATTTGTCGCAAGTAGAGTTTATTTAGGTACTTGTGTTTTGAGTTTTGTGTTTTGGTATCAATCTCTATCTGATTGTATTTTTTAGCTACTTGCTAGTTTTGTTAAATGAAAATTTCTTAGCCACTCAAAAAAAGATTTACAAACAGTGCATTTTCTTTACGTCAATATTTTTAGTAACTGTTAATTACCTTATACGTATAACATAATCACATTGATACGATTATATCCTACTTACGATAGTAAATCATTGTCAATTACATTTATGATGATTAGACATGATAGCCTAGTGATTTGTACACAACGTCCTTTACTATTTCCTTGACATATATTTTTTAGTTAATGGTATCCTTTTTGAAGATATATTCTTACTTAATAATCCTTAACAATATGATCATGGCGTATCTCAAAATTAGTATAGTGGGTTAAGAAAAAGAAAGGGTTAATACACAAAAAAGTTATTAAAGTTTGGCCAAATGTTCACCTATGTTACTAAAGTATTTTTGGTTACAAATAGGTTACTCATGTTATCTTAACCGGTTACATAAGTTACCCATAATGTTTTAACCTTAATCTACCGCTTGAGTACGTCTACGTGGCTGGTGACTTGTATTTTTTTTAAATATTGAATTATTAAAAGGGAGATAATCCTAGGGTTCACACATTCTTCTCTTCCATTTCCTTTCGATACTTCCAATTTCTCTTAAAAACCTAATCAACAAATTAATCTAATAAACTGCGTTTAGGGTTTTCATCTTCCCAATAAAGGTATTTATAGGTCTTTACTTATTGTATTTCTATGTTTTAAGTCATTGTTTAATCTTAATTTAAAACATAGGGTTTTCTAGATTTAGGGGTTTGATTAAAGTAACACTCTTTCTTGTTTTATATATTTATAGATCATCTGAATCTCAACCATCCACTTTTTT
This sequence comes from Tanacetum coccineum, assembly GCA_026074375.1. Taxonomy (NCBI): domain Eukaryota; kingdom Viridiplantae; phylum Streptophyta; class Magnoliopsida; order Asterales; family Asteraceae; genus Tanacetum; species Tanacetum coccineum. The sequence goes on along the minus strand of BQNB010026762.1, from coordinate 50,584 downwards.
GATCAAATATCATTGGAGTGGCGTGTTTGTAAGAGATCCTGTTTTGTATGAGTATAAAATCCTTTCTGAAATACCCGATGTTGATCTTGTTTCATTAGGTTTAGCCGGTTTTATAAATCAATTGAAGACTGAATGTACTGGTTCTGTGAAGTCTATTTTCTATTTGGTTCCTGGCTTTGAGTTTCACTTAGGATTAAAACCCTTGGAAATATGATACTGACTTTGATCGCTTTTGTCCATGTGGTGTTATAATGACCTTGTTTGGAGTGTTATGCTTCTAGCTCTGAGTTTGACTAAAAAAGAAACAATAAATAATGATAGTGGAATGCGATTTGTTAGATGATGTATGATTATAATGTTTATGGTTTTGCTTCGACTCTATTTTACATTGTGTGGATTTTTTAGCTTCGCTTCGCACATTTTGTGTGGTCGTATTATATAAGGTGCGATAAGTTCTATGTGAATACCATATTCTCCACAAAAAATGATAAATTTTGTAGACATGAACTCTCCTCCCCTGTATGTTCGAAGAACTTTAAAATTCCTGCCACTTTGTTTCACCACATAGGGAAAATTTTATCTTTCTTGAATAATCATATGTTCTAATTTTTATTTGTAGAAAATACACCAACTCAGTCTACAATTTGTAGAAAATAAACGGGGACATAAGAATCAACGACATAGGACTCATAAAGTTGGCATGTATCAAATCAAGGCAAGTTGTACTTCACATGGAATATCTTACAGGGAATGATGGTCTAGTTTGATTTCCATATACACAATCCTCACAAAAATCAATAGTATCAATTTTGGGCAGGCATATAAACATACCTTTATGTTCCAGAATTTGCAATCCATTTATATTTAGATGACCATAACGTAAATGCCATATGTTCTTGACACTCGCTCCAGCAACTAAATCAAAGCTCTCAACCGTGGATATGTCAAAAGGAAATATTCTATTCTGAGTCATATTGGCAACTATCTTTCCTTATTTTTTTATCTTTGATAACACACGAATCATCAAATAATATAGAATGCCCACTATACATTAATTGCCCGGTCACTTTGCAGTTTATGGAGCTAAAGAAGGAAAAATGGCTCAACATGATGTCGAGACGTCTGACATTACATTGTTGTTTTAAATTTGCATATAATCTGTCTTCAACTTTCATTTTCCTAGGTCATTTCCCAATGTCAGCTTCTTTCTTTGTGACTCGTCAAGCTCTCTGAACATGGTTCTTGCACCACACATATGATTTGAGCAACCACTATCAATATACCAAACATTATTTTCTTTATTTGATGCATTAACGAGAATAGGCCCTAAATAATCTCTCCTTTGAAGTTTCGCTAAATTGGCACGGTGTTGCTCGCTTTTTTGTTTGCTCCAACAATCAACATCTCTATGTCCATGCTTCTTGCAGTGTTGATAGTGTATGGAACCACTTTTCGGTTAGCTCCAACAATCAACATCTTTGTGGCCATACTTGTTGCAATTTTGCCATTGAATGGGGTCCTATTTTGTCTTTCATCAGATTCACTTCTTCCTCCGCCTCTACCTCTTCCACGACCACGAACACGATAACCACCTCTATTATTTCCTCTGAAATCAGAACTTTCAACTATAACCTTTGAAGAGGAGTCACCTTTAACTTGGAATGCATTCTCCTTGGTTTGTTCTTGTGAGGAGTTCCCTCGTGATCGAGTAACAAGCTCATAAGTTCATCAAATGAATAAGAGGATAAATCATGGGCTTCCTCGATTGCAGCTACAACATTATTAAACTTTGAACTGAGGTTTCTTAAAACTTTGGAAACAACAGCTTCTTCATTAATCTGGTCTCCACAAGACTTCATTTTGTTAACAATGGTGGACACTCTTAAGAGATAATCTTGGGCAGATTCTGAACTTTTCATGTTTAAATATTTAATTTTTTATAATACTTTTTTTTGCCTCCGCCATTCATATACAATGCCTTCTATTCACGACTAACTTCCATCATCTCCTTCCGTCCATCATTCATGTACAATTTACTTCTTGTTCTTAGCCATTTTAATTTTCTTTGTGCTGGATGAGAAAGAAAATTTAATCACTAAAATCAAGACTCTACAGCCCTCAATATTATCCAATTCTTCAGCTATATTACGACACTCCGTGTCATGCACCAGTGCCCATCAGAATTGTACGTATAATTGGGCCATTCATGCCATGTCATAATAGAGAATCTAACTTCTTGTCAATTCTAATTATACATTGTCATCTTGTTTTAACTAAAATAAGACAATACTATGATGTATGAGATGATAGATAACCCTACGCACGGTTCAACATGATGCTTTTTACTGTATTTTTTTCCGGAAGGCAAAGAAAACAAAATTTTAAATGCAGAAAACTGAGAATAAAATCGTGTATGAAAGTGAGAATTGACTGAATGAAACAACGATGACATAGTGTATGAAAGCGAATAAAATAATGTTTAGAAAATCTATCTATCTATCTTGGGAGGAGCTAGTAGGGGGACTAGTGGGTGCTGAGCCACCCCTAATTAGCTTATTTTATTCATTAATTATCTATATTGCAAGCTGCTTTTCTACTAGTTTTTTACATTGAGCCCCCTTATCATTATGACTTTCTACATTAAGCATTGTCAGCCTCCCCTAACTAAAAATCCTGACTCCGCCCCTGTTTATAAGAAATACAGTTTTAAAAAGCCATTTGCAATCAATTTTTCCCAGAAATATCATACGCCACATTGTGACATGTGTAAAACCATTTTGTTAATTAGGAAATTAAAAATGAAGCGTCTAAGTTTTAGGTTTGAGATTGTGTCTTTCAACAACGGGTGGTGATATTTACACGGATGATTTTACTTCATCCCCATAAAATTTACGTGAATTTACTTTTATACCCTCCATATACTTCTTAGCTTTTACCCTATTTGTCTGACTAAACTTTTGCCATGCGTTGCTATTCACTCTCAAATCTCAATTCCATCATGTTTCCCTGTGCTAGGATGAAAAAGTATATCACACATATAATCAAAGTTTGCTTTTACGATTCCCAATCACTTTTGGAACTCATCTACCTATCAAAGAAATCATTTAATCAGTCGCGAACACAAGAAAATGATAAAGATTGATATCATTATAAATTTATTACAAGTTGATCATGCAGCGAGTAACTATTGATGATACAACCGTGGATATGTACTCCTTGGACACCATCGGAGCTAGCTTATGGTGTTGTCAAGTCTCAATGATTAGCAGTGTTACATTCGTCGAGAGGACGGTAGTGATTTGAGAATTGTAAATAAACGAAACTTGAGATGCCATCGATGATAGTATTGTACTAACACGATAACTACCCACTTAAATTGGTCACAACAATTCTGATATGTGTTTTTAGTTTTTGATCAAATAAATAATGATTTTCTTTTTTTTAAACATATAAAAGAGGAATATGAATTAGCCAAATATAGATGTGCACCATGATGAAAAGTGTATAGATCTGTTTAATTGTTACACGTGATTTTATGTGTGAACGTAGAAACAGGATAGCGTCCCTGCAACAGTATGTGATGGGTGAGTTCACCGGAACTGAAACGTTTAGCAGATAAAAAGGTTTAATGTAAAAGGGTATGGAGGGCATAAATTTACATTGGCACCAAATTTCTGTGGAAGTAGTAATATCTATTCTGTGTAAATATCAACTTCCTTCAACAATGCATTAGGACATAATGGTGCATTGAATATAACAATCACATATTTAAGGCAATCATTTAACCTTGCTTCTGCTAAAAGTTTCTAAACTTTTTCAAAGTCAATTAGCATTAACTTTTTTTTGAATGTCAATTAGCATTAGTAATAAAACTAGGCGAGTACCTGCGCATAGCGGCGAAATTCCTAGCGGCCGATAATTAACTATAAGCGATATGGTGGTAAGTTTTTCCGTGTAACGTTCAAATAGAACGTTAAAATATCAAAAATTGTAACATGCCAAACGCTTGTAACATGCGTAATTGAACATTGACAAAAAAAGTTTATTAACATGTATAAACATATAAAAACAAGTAGTGAAATGAGCATTAATTGTATTATGGAAACTCATGGTGTTTCATGATATGATGCAAGTTGTAGATAACTTAATTGTCGGTAAACTAATAAAATAAATCATCCCTGTGGTTTGGAGTTAGTGGCACTAATATCCCTAGCCGATACTATTGGCATTAATCATTCCCTGAGTAGCAAATGTCGAAATAAAATCATCCTTATTTGGGATGATTTTTGCAAAAAGTCTAACTAAAGTTTTGCAAAAAACAATCCCTTAAGGAGAGGAATACTTGCGAACGTTTCACCACTCAGGGATGATTAGTGCCAATAGTATCGGCTAGAGATGATTAGTGCCACGAACTACAAACCACAGGGATGATTTTTGTAGTTTACTCTTAATTGTCATAGCTTTCACCGATTAAAGGTGTGCTAGAAACTCAGAAGAACATTTGATTTTTGGTACGTGTGATTGTGTGAAGCTTTATGAAATGAAATTGAAGATAAAATGAGATTCATGAAATGTGTAGAGATCATATATCCAAGATTTTAGAGTACACTCTAATTTTTATATTGAGGGGATATATATGTTAACATTTGACAATTGAATTGTGTCACGTCTTGGTTTTGAAGAATGCATCTGTGACTATCTAAAATGTAAATTATGTCACCAAGTAGTTTCCTTCATTAGTAATTGAGTATTTTGTTTTGGTCTAATGAAGTTTTGTTTATGTTTTAAGGCAAGAAAGGCCCTGAGGGCATTAAAAGGACTAGTGAAATTCGAAGATCTTGTTAGAGGGTTCCTTGTTAGAAAATAGGTAGCTGCTACTCTATACAGTATGCAAGCTCTCCTTAGAGCTTAGTTGTCTGTTTGATCTAAAAGGGCTGAGTTGGCTATTTGATATGAGTTGGTTGTTCAACCTAAAATCCATCACCGAAAATCAACTGTAAGATCACTTATGATTTTACGTTCATTTTTCTAACAATAATGTGATTTTATGTCCATCAGATGGGCTAAGATACACTTTTAAATATTTCAGGAGAGGTTTGATAATGACACAAGAAGAGAAATCCATAACAAGCGACTCTCAACTTCATATGATTCTACAACAAATTCAAATGACGAGAGCCCAAAAATAGTTGGAATGGACCCTTATAGGCCACATGGGCGATCAAGGCGCAACCATTATCAAGATCCAGAATCAGGATTTATTGGCAAAGACTACAAGTGTTCCAAAACCACTCAAAGCACACTTCATTTTTCTAATTTAAACAGGTCAAACACTCGAACCACACTCTAAAAAGTGTTTGAGAGGACACCTTTTTTAGACCTCAATTAAATCGTCCAAGTTACATGGCCAACACGCAATCATTCAAAGCAAAACAGAGGTCACATTGTGTTGTTAGGATCTAAAAGTCTTGATCTAAAGCTCAAGAAGCTATAAACTCAGCTATAAAGTTTCTTCAAATTTGAATTCAAATCTAGTAACTAGTGGAATGAAGTCTTATACCATCGAAGCCCAAACCAATATGTGTAATTCTTTAACACGTCGTATTCCATGGATTTAATTAGAAGATTTTTTTCTTCTTTTTTAACATTTAAATAGATTATAAGAGCTCAATATATTCATACTTGGCTCAACTTCAACCTTATTAAAACCTTGACCTTTTAGACTTTCAATTGATGCTTTAGGTCCAATACTTTTTTTTCCAATACTTTTTTTAAAGTCTTAGATTGGTCTGATATTTGTTTTTAGTTTTTGATCAAATAAATAAAGATTTTCTTTTTTTAAACATATAAAAGAGGAATATGAATTAGCCAAATATAGATGTGCACCATGATGAAAGGTGTTACACGTGATTTTATGTGTGAACGTAGAAACAAGATAGCGTCCCTGCAACAGTATGTGATGGGTGAGTTCACCGGAACTGAAACGTTTAGCAGATAAAAAGGTTTAATGTAAAAGGGTATGGAGGGCATAAATTTACATTGGCACCAAATTTCTATGGAATTAGTAATATCTATTCTGTGTAAATATCAACTTCTTTCAACAATGCATTAGGACATAATGGTGCATTGAATATAACAATCACATATTTAAGGCAATCATTTAACCTTGCTTCTCCTAAAAGTTTCTAAACTTTTCAAAGTCAATTAGCATTAACTTTTTTTTGAATGTCAATTAGCATTAGTAATAAAACTAGGCAAGTATCCGCGCATAGCGGTGAAAATTCCTAGTGGCCGATAATTAACGATAAGCGATATGGTGGTAAGTTTTTCCGTGTAACGTTCAAATAGAACATGAAAATATCAAAATGTAAATGCAAACGCTTGTAACATGCGATAATTGAACATTGACAAAAAAATTATTAACATGTATCAAACATATAAAAACATTTAGTGAAAATGAAAGCTAAACATTACATCAATTTATGTAATAATGTGACAAACCTAACAAAACACGTTACTCCTCACGTAAAACTTTTTGGTTTTTGCATTTGAGGTGTAGACTCCTTTTTGACTGAACTCTTTGACGGGTTTCACTAATACTTTTGTAGTTGTACGTGTTTACCTCTACATCAAATGAAGCCTCAGCAGGTTCAAAAACCGTTCCTACTTCCATAGGAGCAAAAGCGGTCATTATTTCAGTCAATTTAAAAGCAATACAAGATTTATTAGAGGTATACAATGTATACGATAGCATTGAAAAATATGAACAGGTGTATAACACAAACCTCGGTTTCAAAACGATTGGTATTCAAATGTTCAAGAACGGATTCAACAACCGGTTCCACAACAGAATTAGCGTCCATGTTAGCATCAACTTTTCATGTGAGCATTAGTGGATTCCATTGTATGTATATGATATTTGTTAATGATTTTCGAGAATATACAAGTGTATTACTTGTTAGAATGTTATATTATATATAGGATTAAGGGGATGTCACAAATAAAGGAACTTGTTGAGAATATACTATATTAGTTGTGTAGAGTTTGACCAAAAGATTATTATTGCAAATAAGTTAAAAAAATAGGATTTTTGTTTTGGAAAAAAGAGTTGAAACGACTCAAGGATTGTACTAAAGAGACAAATATATTTGTTAAGATACTAATAAATTTGGAACATAGAGGTTTTGAAAATGTATCTTGTTATTTTTTTGTTTTAGAAAACTTGCTAAGAGGGTTTTTTGACATTCATTTCTAAACTCATCAAAGTAAAAGTTTCAAGTATTTCACATCGGTCCTATATTTGTAAAAGATTTTGACAAGGTTAAGATCAGTATATATTTTGAGAAGATTTGAACACGCTTGTGTGATTGCAATGTACTTGTTTGTGCGTTTCTTTAATCACATATTAAATGCATATCTTTTTAAAAGTAGAAATGTACAGGTGCATAGCAACGGAAATTCCTTGCGGTAGATAATTAACGATATGTGATAGTGTGGTAAGTGTTACGTGTAACGTTTAAAATTGAAAGTGAAAAGATCAATATGTAATTGCAAACGATTTTAACATGCAATAATTCAACTCGAGAAAAAATTCAAACCTATAAAAACATTTAGTGAAACTGAAAATAAAATATTACATCAACAATTATGAGATATAACTAACAATGCACGTTACTCGTCATGTAAAACTTCGTCACCGACTCGTAATAGGAAGTTAGAAAATACAAATTCTTGAAAATCACCCATACATAATGAAGATAACAAGCTCACCATATATTCTATAACAAGCACCCCCTGAGTCAATTTTGAGCTAAAAATTATTGTGAAAGGGAACATTTGTTTTACATGTCACCTTACACAAAGGTTTACAATCTTAAATATCATATTTTAACGATGATTGATTGATTTGCTATATCCATTCGGTTTGCATGAAGAATTTTAACAAATGAACTGTTGCCATTTAAATGGAAGGATACACAACCCATATGACAACTATACTTGATATCTTTGCATTGAAATGTGACATAACTCCGAATTTTTATGACTTGATCTCTTTACGACCCAAGTCTACCCATATCCGATCTAGTTTAGCCGTTGTAGCTCCGGCAAGTTGTTCGACATCAACATAATAGCATGATTAAACTACACATAAACCAAACAACACATAATTCTCACTGAAAAAATATAAGATTCTTACTATTAAAAAATTCTTACAAAATACAAATACTATGGATTTTATTGTACTAATTAGAATCAGTATAAAGTCATCACTAAAAACATAATTCTCATTGATAATTAAAATATTTATCAATGTGTTATTTATATCACATTTTATCAAATGTACATATATATTGGTTTTCAATATGATTGTTTTAATCAATATCTGGAAATGTTAAGCACGAGAAGCGTTAATTAAAGTTATGTCTTGTAAGGTTTTAAACATGATTTTATACTTTTTCAAAATGTTACATTTTAGACCCTTGAGTTTGAAAAGTGGCAAAATATACCCTTGGGGTTTGCACTTTTACGAGTTTGGTCCTTCAAGTTTAAAAGATATACCAAGTAAACCTTGTACTTTGAAAAGTGACATAATAGACCCCTATAGTTATAACTTTGATAAAATGACATATTCAGCCCCTTTAGTTATAAGTTTCAGAAAGTTACGATATATACCCCTTGCATGGATTATAATTACAAAACATGTCCAAATTGCCATGCAAGCTTATTTTAACATTTCAAAAGATATTTATAAGTTATAATAAACTAAAATATGAAGTTTTAACGTAACGCAAGTTTAAAATAACGATTCGTTAGGCTAGGAAGCAAAACGGGTTAAATTAGGGTTTCAAAACGTAAACGCGCGGGTTTTAAGTTCAAATTCCTTCAATAATCAATAAAGTGGTTATTTTAACATTAGTTAAGTATGTTAAAATGGATTATAACAACATTTAGCCATTATAACATTTAGTTTTAAGAAAAACGCGAAATTAGGGTTTCGGGTGTACGGTTTTGGATCAAAACGGAAAATGAGCATGAATTGAGTTATGAAACTTTAACAAGAGTATATTTAGGATCATATGAACATTATAAAAGTGTAGGAGCAGAAGTAGAATATCTAGAACCTGGGTTTGAGCTTCAAGGAGCAAAAATGGTGGAAATGGGTCGTTTCGGGTAGTATTTCCACTTGTACGCCTTGTATCTTGTTCCCGGGGCTTCAATTCTTCAAGGCTTCGCTTCTTAGACTTCTTTAATGATCCTAGGATCATAAGGGAGCAAAGGATTGCTGCCAATTGGGTTATAGAAGGATGAAGGTGGGTGCGAGTTTGAATGAAGGATGTTGGGTCCTATTTATACTTGAAAATCACCAAGGATGCTAAGAAACCTTCAAGGCCTGTTCTAGGACATGTGTACCATCTAGTACCTGATGTGGAAGGTCTATGGTGTGAGTTGTGGAAGCTAGAAATGTAGATTGAGGTGTTGGACACCCCTAGTGATGTCGCGGCTGTTGTGGTCAAAAGGAGGGAGATGTGGCTCAATTTGGTGCAAGAATTCATGAGATATTTGTTGAAGCAGGTGTGTAAGCAACTTAGGTTGCATGTGGGTAAGTTAATTTGCAAAAGAATCCTTTAGAATGGGTCAATATTGCAAGAGAAGTGGCTGCGGGTCTGTTTTGAGTATATGGGACTCGAACTCATGTTTTTGGCTTATAATTCGAGTGTATTAATCAAGTAATGGTTAAAACATGTTCCCAAGGTTTGTAATAAGAAGTATTAACAAAATTTTGTAATTGGTTTGGGTTAAAACGGGTTAGAAATGAAGAAATGAGGTCGCGGGTTCCAAATGGTGCGTTTAGGGTTTTCTAGTGAATTCAAGGCTTATAATTCGTACACATTGGATCAAGATTGATAGATTATTGATCCTAGGTGTATATTGAGGTTTATCAATGATAATTGAGTGATGGTTTAGGTTATAATGGGTCGAAATGGAAAGAAATAGTCGTGGGTTGGAATTAGGGTTTATATTGGATTCGTTAGGGTTTTCTAGGCTTTGATTTCTTGCACATTGCCAAGTTAATGCTAGATAATGATTTGTAAACTTATTTTATGAGTTTACAATGGCTCTTGGTTGCTTACTTGAAAATGAAATGGTTAGAAACGAGAAAACGGGTCGAATGATCATTTAGGGCTCATTTAGGTACATTTAGGGTTTCTCGGATTCATTTTATGTATAATTGATATGAGATGATGAAATAATGATGAAATAGGATTGACATAGTTGTAAAATAAGTTATTACAACTTATTTGAGTATTGGTTTAGGTTTATAATGGATAAAAACGAAGAAACGGGTCATAGTGTAGTATTTAGCTCGGGTTAGGGTTTTAGACTTTGGTTTCTTGTAATTTCATGAAATGAGGATGATTATGGATTGTAAATGAAGTGTGTATGCTTGCTTTAATTTCACTTGAGATTTGTACAAGTTTCTTAGGTTAAAACGCGGAGGTAAATCGGTTATTTTGGTTTGTCGTGCATTAATGACTCTGTACATTTATTGTATTTAAAGACTTTGTACCTTTCATTGATAGAGACAATGTATTTCATATGAGATGTTATGTTTTATTGTGCGTATACTTTAGTAGCTTGTACATTCACTTTAGATATTAACCCTTCACGGAATTAGGGTTTATAGCTATACGATAATGGTTTAAAGCCCGTATAAATATAACGTTGCGAATAGTACATTATAGGAATAATGTACCTTGTAATAGGAATATGATGATATTGACTTGATTTGTTATGATATTTTCTTGACATATATGAAGATAGGATAGAGGCCATAGATAGGATTACTTTAGTTATGCAAGTTACATGACATACTGTGGTACTGACAATACAAGTAATGTAATAAAGCAAAAAATTTCCCCGTACAATTGTGATAATAGTAAAATATGTTTTGCATTTGATGAAACATCGGATTGCAATACGATCATTGAGAAACTTCATGATCTGTGTGTTATGCTTGTAAAATAGGTACTTGTAATTCTGTTACATGACTCATATCACACGTGGTTGTTTGGAGTTTGATCCATTTACTTTCATTTTTTTAAAAGCCTTAATTATTTGCACGTTTAGCGTCTTGATGAATAAGCATAAATGCATACGAACAAGCTCATTGGAAAACATAAAAGGGTTTTAATAAGTATGAATTTGGGCCACGTATGAATAGATTGAGCTCTTATAATCTATTTAAATGTTTAAAAAAGAAGAAAAAAACCTCTAATTAAAACCATGGAATAAGTGTTAAAGAATTACACTTATTGGTTTGGGCTTCGATGGTATAAGACTTCATTCCATTAGTTACTTGTATTGAATTCAAATATGAAGAATCTTGATAGATGAGTTTAGAGCTTCTGGAGCTTTAGAACAAGACTTTTGCATCCTAACAGCACAATGCGACCCTTTTTCACGCTAAATGATTGCGTGTTGGCCATGTAACTTGGACGATTCGAATGAGGTCTAAAAAAGGCGTCCCCGCATACACTTTCTGGAGGTGTGGCTGGAGTGTGTGACCGGTTTGAATCATATGAAGTTGAGAGTTGCTTGCTATGGATTTATCTTCTTCTGTCATTATTAAACCCCTTCTGAAATATTTAAAAGTGTAACACTTTGTTAAATGAATATGAACAACAAGTGTATCTAAGCCCATCCAAAAAAATTATTGCTAATGGACATAAAATAACATTATTCTTAGAAAAATGCATGTAAAATTATAAAAAAAATCTTAGAGTTGATTATCGGTGACGCATTTGAGGTTGAACAGCCAACTGAGTTGCAACAGCCAACTGAGCCCTTTGAGAACGAATAGCCAACTAAGCTCTTAGGAGAGCTTGCATACTGTATAGAGTAGCAGCTACTCGTTTTCTAACAAGGAACCCTTTAACAAGAGCTTGAAATTTCACTAGTCCTCTTAATGCCCTCAGGGCCCTTCTTGCCTAAAAACATAAACAAAAATCCATTAGAAAAACAAAATACTCAATTACCAATGATGGAAACTCTTTGGTGACATTATGAATCTATGATCATCCACAGGTTTACATTTTAGGTAGTCACAAATTTGTTCCTCAAAAACAAGACGTGACACCATTCAAGTGTCAAATGGTAACATATCTATCACCTCAATATAAAAATTACAGAGTACATTAAAATCTTGGATATATGATCTCTACACATTTCGTGAATCTCATTTTATCTTCAATTCCATTTCATAAAGCTTCACACAATCACACGTGCCAACAAATCAAATGTTCTTCTAAGTTTCTAACACACCGTTAATCGGTGAAAGCTATGACAATTAATTACTACAACTTGCATCATATCATGAAGTTCCATGAGTTCCATAATACAATATGTGGTCATGTGAAAAGCCAAAAATAACTATACAATTATCCATTTAGATTTTATTACTTTAACTAAAACCCAAGTAGCCAACAAAATTTTTTCCAATACATACAATCTGAGTGTTAATAGAGTCTCGCGAGCAGCAGCCACAAATGAATAGTGCATACATATTATTTATTTATTTATCATTTATGCTCTTTATATTTTGTTTTATAGAAAGAATCAAAAAACTATATAACTGGTAAGAGATACCATACAGTGGTTAAAACATGCAGATAAAAACCATAAACTAAACCAAGATGGTTGTAGAGACACACGAATTACAACAACCAAACACTAAAACATGCAACAACCAAACACAATAAAATGTAGCAGCCAAACACCGTAAAACTGCACAACCAAACAAAATAAACTGACAGTCACAATATACAAATTTAACTTGCAGCAGCTACAGACTCACAAACTCATAGAAAACTCACAGAATTATGCGCCACATAATGGTAAATAAGTTTTCTAATAACAATTGGTTGGTAAAAAGCTCACATATGGTCCATAAATACAAGTAAAATGCATATAAACTAAAAACAATCAAGTAAACTTGTGGCAATAGTAAAAATTTGTTTGGGATTGTTTCTTGAATAAATAACGCATTCTTAAAATTATTCCATAATTTATTTCCTTAAGTAAGCTTTAATCTTAAAATATAATTATTTAAAAAATAATAAAAAGTTAACTTACCAAGTGACCTCAATATACCGATTGAATCTTGGTGGCAGCCCATTTTTCTGTGCCACTAAATAAAATACCCCTGCCGTCGCTAGAAAGTCTGACAACAACCACCAAAGCTTGTGGGCAGGCCACAACTGCGTCTGCTGCAGCTGTAGCGGTTGCCGCAATAGCAATATCATGTTTATTTTGTTCTTTTTTCGAGGCAGACATGCATGACCTCATCCGAGTGGAATCATTTTCCAGCATCGCCCTTTGTGACAGATCCTTCTTACATTTTCCAAAGCTCCATCTCTTCTTTCTTTTAGCATTACTGTTATCTATGTTTTCTTTGTCTTTTTTCATTCCGAATACCCCTCTAAACCACCTTGAAACTTTTCACAAATCTTTTTTCTTATCTAGATCAAATAAGAAGCTATTTATGTGATTGTGTTTTTTTATATATGTGTCCTAAAGGAGAGTGATAGGGTTTTATAGCCACAAGGTTCTTCAATTGCCTTCATTAACCCCTTGACTCAAGCAATCAATCATTCAATGACAAAGGCAATCTGTGCAATTAAGCACAATCATACCATAAGTTCCATGCATCTAAATAAAAAAAACTTAAATTAATATTATGGTAAGGATTTTTATACAAATAACAAGGGAATATCTTCTCAATATATATAAGTTTTGTTATATTTCTTATTCCTTAAAATGGTAACTTGGGATAAATGGTAATGATTTTATTACTAATGCTAATTGACATTTAAAAAAAGTTAATGCTAATTGACTTTGAAATAGTTTAGAAACTTTTAGGAGAAGCAAGGTTAAATGATTGCCTTAAATATGTGATTGTTATATTGAATGCACCATTATGTCCTAATGCATTGTTGAAGGAAGTTGATAAGCAGGTTTTAAATTTTAGGCAAGTCACAGATGCGTCCTCAAAAACAAAGACGTGACAACCATTCATGTGTCAATTGTTAACTACTATTTTCACCTCATATAAACAATTTAAGAGTACTTTAAAATCTTCGGATATACTAGATCTCTACACATTTTCGTGAATCTTTACAGCTATCTGAATTAAAAACTTAAGGTTAATAGTTAAAATCTATGAAAAGGTAAAGAAAAAATTAACTGATCATCTGTAACAAACATTTTGCTTAAGGATAACTAGATACATGAGAAAAGAATCCTAATTTGTTTCATGCAAAATTCAATTTGGGCGTAAAGTAGATAATTGTGTTTATATCATCTAGAAAAACTTTATCAGGAATGAACGTCCAATACTTCGTTACTGGAATCAGCGGACCCTCGTATTGTTCTTTTTTCTGGGCAACTAAATAAGTAATGGACTATAGTATGTAAGTCAATAAGTTAGGTCACTTGGTAATTTGGTTTAAACTCTTTCGAACGCGATCCTACGATCTATACGGGCGAGTTTACATCATACTCTGAGATCCTACCTAGCACATAATGAGATTATTACCCGATCACTACCACGGATTTTATTGGTGGAAACGTAGATCGTACGATCTTTCGATGTAAATTCACGATTTTGACAGCACTTGTACTCCGATGTTTTAATGTATTTTAAATTAGTTCTTATTTTTACAACTTTAAGAAAGTTCTCACAAATAAACCCTCCTATGTGATTATATTATATAATATATTATATATATATATATCTATATATATATACTATATAATAATATATATCATATATTATTCTATATATATTTATGGGACATTCAATACAAAACCCTTTTATTTGTACAGAACTTACAAAACCAATTTGGACCAATAGAAATTTAATATTAATTAACATGTTTTTTAATTCATAAGGGTATAATAGTCAAAAAACAAATTAAATTATTTTTTAGAATCTATTAATTTAAAAAATGTTTTTTTATTTCTTTAATTTTCGGAATTTTTTTTTTAATTTTATACTTTTTTTTAAAATTAATTTTTTTTTAAATTTATACTTTTTTAGGGTGCATATGTGTTTTTTAGATTTGTAAATTTACATATGTTTCTTGCGTAAAATTGTTTATACATCAAACTTAATTTTTTAAATGGTAATTGCACTTATGTTTATGGTTTACATTTTTTAATCAATGAAATTTATAACAAAAATCATAAACATATACATGTAAACTCTAAATTTATAACAAATGTCAAACCTAAATTACACATACACAAATTTTGCCCCCCCCCCCCACTTTATATCAAAAGAATTATAAATTAAATTACAATATGGTATGTGCAAGAGGATTAAAAAAAGTGTGTGCACGCTTCAAGACACTATAATTGCCAACTGCTATCGAGTACATATTGAATTAAATAACTCGGCTTCGAGACACATTTGTGCACGATTGCTGCTATAACTGATACTTGGCTTGATACTCCAATTCTCAATCTTTATCAAAATGATTGAATAACTCTTATTTTCAGAGAAGAAAATGGTTATTTTTTATCATTAAAAACTAGTAAACTCGTATTTTTTATTTTACAATATTGCGTTTACGAATCTCTTCTCTATTTGAGTTTTCGATAATTATATCGTCCACCTATTATCATGGATTTTTATCCAACCAGAGAAATCATATATGCTCGCTTTCACGATGTTACACCCAAGTATCATTCTAGGATAGCGACCAGTGTCCCTTATATAAGTATAGTTAACTTTAATGAATTCTTGACAATTTATCAAGACAGGTGTTCAAAAAAAAATCAAGACAGAAATTAATAAATCAACAGTTCATTAAAGTTAACACATTCGATATATTCAAAGTCGTACATTACATGATAGAGTGTCAATATCAACATAAACTAGCAGGTTGACATGATGGTCGAATCAATGAGCACCACCAAACAATATGGGCATTCTGCATACTAATCAAGACAGAGACATCAGATTCGTCAAAGTTGAGGAGGACCCGAACAGTTACACATGATATAGTTGTCATAGTTTATGACCACCTATCCCTTACAAGGTCCAAATCTCCACTCAAATCCATACCCTACACATCTACATAGGTTTGCTATGTTTTCTGTCTCAAACATATAAGATATTCAAAACAAGGTACAAATTTATGAAATCAAATCTGTAAGATTAGAAATTGAATTTAAGTTACGTTTTAACATTGTAGTATGAAAATTAAGGTCCCTTGTCGCGTTCACACCAACTCGGACCAAAATCTTCACAAAATAAAATAAAAGTTCTTATGGTCCATGTCAATCACTCATGCCTTGAACCACTAGACATTCAATTGATCTCTCACAAATATTACAAGATGACATAACATGAATATAACTAGATCTGCTTACCATCCTAGCTATGTCAGCTTGACCCTCCACCAACATCTTAATTGACTAGATCGGAAGTATCATCGGCGGCGATATGAAAAACCGACAGTCACATACGTTGGCGATCTGAAAAACTAGCAACCAGATCCGGCGGCCACGTATGGCGATCTGAAAACCCGTCGACCACAATCCTGCGTTGTAAGAGAATCCGGCAAAAAAGAAGGGTTGTTGGTTTTTGGTGTTGATGGGTTTTGGAGGTTGAGAGTAAAGTAGTACCTGTATAGCTCTATTTCTGATTAATGAAATATTAGATCAGAGTAAAAAAAGGGGCAGTAGATTTTTGTTGGTAATTTTCCAAACTTTGTAGGATGAAACAAAATACCTAAAATGCCCTTTATGTTTTAAAATAAAAGTTTACTTTTTTTTTTTAACTTACATAAGACTCTTTATCTTTTTTCTAATTGCATGTTTTGTCACTTTTGATCTTAGCTTTCAATTCAAACTCATCTAATAGAGCTTAAAAGTGGTTCTGTAAGGTTATAGTACAAAAAAAGTGGTCGCTAGTATTGAAAAGATTCCCCAATCATTATTATATATATTTATACTATTTATAATATACTATATATTTCATATATAATTTATAGTAAATATATATATATTATATATTATATATATAAGGTGCGGTTCTTATCAGACCATACTAAAAGTACAGAACTGCGAGAACCAGCATCAACCAATCATATTTTTCCAACTTGTTAATGTGTATTTATTTATCAAAAGAGGCATTTTTGTAATCCTTTATTTTTTGCTCCAATACTTTATAGAAGTCCCAACTATTCAAATTTTTTCACCATATTGGATAGTCACTAGATTTTCTCTTTATACTTTGCTGATCCACTCTTTTGTATTTTACCTAATTAAACGTTCAATAATATTAACAATCACTTTTTATGTTCATATTTACATTTCATTTTTAGGTTATTTATAGTAAGAAGTTTGATGCATACGTCAATCTTAATGGGTATGATAACTAAAAAAAGTGATATCGAACATTGTTCATACTTGTAATCTAAACTTATTAAAATACATAGTGCTTTCAGGTGCAAATTTCTCACATTACAAAAGAAATTTATTATTTAAACCTAACAAAACTAATTTACATCATTTTTTGTACCAATCGCATATGGAAAGGAATATACTACGATTGCAATTGTTGAATTTATAGTTCGTTTACTTGGGAGGATTGGCTTAAGAATCCTTTATTTGATTTTTGTTGTAACTGTTTTTCTAGCTTCTTGCTAGTTCCTAATAAAGTTGTCGTTCAAAAAAAATCACTAATAACATTCATGTGTGTTTTGTTGTTGTCATCTTCAACGTCTTGAACAACATTTGCGCAAATGCATCGTCTCTCCCTTTAGCCCGTTACCTGAAAGTATATGCTCGCGTCCATTGTCTCGACACTTAACTGTGTTCGTCAGCACTATTTAATATACATGTGAGGCGCCCTAAACATTGGCCCGATTTTTTAATATTTGTGACATGTAAATCGCCTTGTTCGATTCATCGAACACTTTAAGATATTTTTCACTCCAAACAGTAAATAATCAACTCCATGATATGATTACATGTGGGGATAGAATAAAAAAAAGTTATTATGAAGAGAAAAGTGATTCGCTGAGTCGATTTAAGATGAAAATACATGTGCATGTACACACCTGTTGGTTAATTATCTTCATCAGCATGACACATACAACCAACTAATAAAAACTATAGAATTTCGACGACGAAGGTACACATTCATTAAACCTGCAAACGAGATCTAAACAAAATTAGAAAACCTACAAAGTGCATATGTGCTTCGATGTTTAAACTATATAAAATCGAAATGTAATTAAAAAAAATCCACAAATGTGTAGCCATATGTAACAGGTAGTATGCACGAATTAATTTGCTTATACTATGATTTTGACGAACATAAATTTAGCATGCCGTATGAAATATTTTTTAAATAAAAAGTGTTACCTTCGAAAATGGGAATATCGATAACTAAAACACAACAAAGCTGCAACCTAAACTATTATGTAAACCATCAGAATATCGATAGTTAAAACCGAACAAACATGCTTTCATGTTCTCCGCCTTTTCTATCTTTTTAAATTTCCATCGACATCAAACATGTTTCCCGTAAGAAATATTGTTTATAATCGGGGTACTAATGTTCGTATTTGATTGATATAAAGCACAACAAACAAGTTGTTCAACTAATCACATACTCTTAGCTCATAAACAAAATTTGCATCAGTTTTATTCTTCTTGTCCATTGAATTCAACACCCTCGTATGGATATAAAATCAAAGACAAAGTTGAGCTAACACCCAACACATATTTCACTATCAACCATTGCATTCATTCTGCCTATCTTTGGTACAATTATTGGCCCAACCTAGATTCATGATTTATTAGGAACAACATATGTGAAATTTATACTCAATTTGACCATAATATGTTGGCCATATTCGGTACTAAATTATAAGCATACTCCACTAGTTACAATGTGAACTAAGTTATATAATACTTTGGGCATGTGAAAATACTTGTGCAACAATGAGCCTGAAATCTCAGATACATATATGACCTTGATTCTTACTATAAGAAATAGCCATTCCATTAACTTTAAGTGCACACACTTTTCTCTGATTTTAACGAGGCCATAACCATATATAAACATACTATGCAACCCATTTATTTGATTTTACCATAATTCATAAAACATTAAAATAACTTATCTTGCAACATAATCATAAACCTTATTGACACACACACATATTATTAGAACTACTGTTCGAGGTGAACACCATAAGGACATTGTCGCATTTTCATGGGTCAATTTCCAGCAGATCGGTTCCACATGTCCATCCCCACATTAAGGTTGGTGCCAGGCATAACACATACAAGGTAATCCACGGTATGGTGTTAATGTCGTATTAGGCCCATAAAAATATATTACTGGGTAGTCCAACTTTCACTGTATGAAAATTACATATTACATAGCAGTTTTAAAGTTTAATATCAACTTTTAAACTCTTGAAGTGACGGTACAGTATTAGAAATTTTTTGTTCACATACGTAATAGTTTCCAAATCAACAAGACGGCCCTGATAGCTTTAGATTAATGTTGAATACTTCTTTGTAAATTTAACGTTGTAAGCTTTCGTAAATAAAGTAAACGTTTGAAGGTATATTGTCTCGTGTGTTATGTTATTCTAGTTGACGTCGTTGTTTATCTTGTGTTCACTGAATTGCTGCTTGTGCTCGATACAAATCCATGATCTAGCGTTCCGTAATCGAACATTAAGTTTGTTGTCGTAATTGTTCAACAATAATAACATGGTATGATCATATTGAAATATATATTTGTTTAGAGGTCTAAGAATCCCAGACCCTGGTGTTTATGTGCTTCTGATTTTCATCATTTGGGCCTATACATCAAACATGATCTAGTTGTAGCACGCTACGCATATTTATTGAACTTAGTTGCACATTTAGTGAAAGGTGATGTTTGTATTATTCTTTTTTTTAAGAAAAACTAGTCATTGGAATCAAACGAACAGTTGAAAATTTAATTTTTTTTATCCCTACCTTTATATATATATATACCGTTCTTTGCAGAACCACTTTTTTGTACAGAACCTACAGAACCACTTTCGACCAATATAAATTTAGTATATTATTAAATGTTTTTCTTAATTCAAAAGGGTATAATAGTCAAGACACATTTTAATTTTTTTGAGTTTTTTTATTTCTTTAATTTTCGGAATTAAATTTTTTTTTTAATTTTATAATTTTTTTTTAAATTAATTTTTTTTAATTTTCACTTTTTTTAAGGTGCATATGTGTTTTTTTAAGATTTGTAAATTTACATATGTTTCTTGCGTAAATTTTTTTATTCATCAATCTTAATTTTTTTAAATGGTATTTGCAATTATGTTTATGGTTTACATTTTTTAATCTTTGAAATTTATAACAAAAAAACATAAACATATACATGTAAATTCTAAATTTATAACAAAGCAAAAACCTAAATACAATACACAAATTTTAATATCAAATGAAATACAATTAAATTATAATATGAATATGCAAGAGATTAAAAAACATGTGTACACGCTTCGAAAACATATATGCACGGCTTCGAGAACATATATGCACGGCTTCGAGAACATTTATGCACGTTGCACTACTAGGCATGGTCTCCAATCTCCATCTTTCTCAAACATGTTGAATAACTGAAATTACGAAGAAAATGGTTATTTTTTTATCATTAACAACTAGTAAACTCGTATTTTTAATTTTACACATATATGCGTACATCTTTCTATTTGAGCTTTCCCTAACATATATGTCCACCATTTCATGGATTTTATACCAACCGTGAAACATATATGCACGCTTTCACGCATGTACAAAAGTATATTCTAGATATCGACCAGTGACTTAAACAAGTATAGTTAACTTTAATGAATTCTTGACAATTTATCAAGACAGGTGTTCAAAAAAAAATCAAGACAGAAATTAATAAATCAACAGTTCATTAAAGTTAACACATTCGATATATTCAAAGTCGTACATTACATGATAGAGTGTCAATATCAACATAAACTAGCAGGTTGACATAGATGGTCAAACAATGAGCACCAACCAAATGGGCATCAACAACTAATCAAGACAGGGACCTGTGATTGTCAAAGTTGAGGATGACCCAAACATACCACATGAAAGTTTTCAAAGTTAATGATCCACCTATCCCTTAAGGTCCAATCTCTACTCAAATCATACTCACACATCTACATAGGTTTGTATGTTTTCTGTCAAACAGATAAGATATTAAAACAAGGTACAAAATTTATGAACTCAAATCTGTAAGTTAGAAATTGAATATAAGTTACGTTTTCACACTTGTAGTATGAAAATTATAGGTCCCTTGTGCGTCCAAAAGGACCACCACTTCACCAAAAAAATAAGTTTTATGGTCCATGTCATTCACTCATGCCTTGAACAACTAGACATTCAATTGACCATAAAATATTACAAGATGACATAACATGAATTCACTAGATCTGCTTACCTTCCTACGCATGTCCGCTTGACCCTCCACCAACAACTTTGACCAGATCCGGCAGTCACATCCGGCGGCGATATAAAAAACCGACAGTCACATACGGTGGCGATCTGAAAAACTAGCAACCAGATCTGATCTGGCGGCCACGTATGGCGATCTAAAAATCCGTCGACCACAATCCTGCGTTGTAAGAGAATCAGGCAAAAAAGAAGGGTTGTTGGTTTTTGTTGTTGATGGGTTTTGGAGGTTGAGAGGAAAAGAGTATGTAATGCTTATTTTGATTAATGAATATTAGATCCAGAGAAAAAAGGGGCAGTTGATTTTTGGTAGGTTTTACCAACTTTGTAGGGATGAAACAAATACCTAAAATGCCCTTTCTGTTTTAATAATAAAAGTTTATTTATTTTTATTAATTACATAGAGACCTTTATCTTTTGTCTAATTGCAGTTTTGTCACTTTTGATCTTAGCCTTTAATCAAACTCATCTAATGGCTTAAAAGTGGTTCTGTAAGTTAAGGTTATAGTACAAAAAAAGTGGTCGCTAGTATTGAAAAGATTCCCCAATCATTATTATATATATTTATACTATTTATAATATACTATATATTTCATATATAATTTATAGTAAATATATATATATATATATATATATATAGGGTGAGGTTCTTTTCAGAACCAAATAAAAGTACAGAAGTGCGAGAACCAGCATCAACCAATCATATTTTTCCAACTTGTAAATGTGTATTTATTTATCAAAAGGGCATTTTTGTAATCCTTTATTTTTTGCTCCAATAATTTATAGAAGTCCCAACTATTCAAATTTTTTCACCATATTGGATAGTCACTAGATTTTCTCTTTATACTTTGCTGATCCACTCTTTTGTATTTTACCTAATTAAACGTTCAATAATATTAACAATCACTTTTTATGTTCATATTTACATTTCATTTTTAGGTTATTTATAGTAAGAAGTTTGATGCATACGTCAATCTTAATGGGTATGATAACTAAAAAAAGTGATATCGAACATTGTTCATACTTGTAATCTAAACTTATTAAAATACATAGTGCTTTCAGGTGCAAATTTCTCACATTACAAAAGAAATTTATTATTTAAACCTAACAAAACTAATTTACATCATTTTTTGTACCAATCGCATATGGAAAGGAATATACTACGATTGCAATTGTTGAATTTATAGTTCGTTTACTTGGGAGGATTGGCTTAAGAATCCTTTATTTGATTTTTGTTGTAACTGTTTTTCTAGCTTCTTGCTAGTTCCTAATAAAGTTGTCGTTCAAAAAAAATCACTAATAACATTCATGTGTGTTTTGTTGTTGTCATCTTCAACGTCTTGAACAACATTTGCGCAAATGCATCGTCTCTCCCTTTAGCCCGTTACCTGAAAGTATATGCTCGCGTCCATTGTCTCGACACTTAACTGTGTTCGAACCACTAATTAATATACATGTGCGCGCCCTCAACCTTGGCCGCTTTTAATATTTGTGACATGTAAATCGCCTTGTTCGATTCATCGAACACTTTAAGATATTTTTCACTCCAAACAGTAAATAATCAACTCCATGATCTGATTACATGTGGGGATAGAATAAAAAAAAGTTATTATGAAGAGAAAAGTGATTCGCTGAGTCGATTTAAGATGAAAATACATGTGCATGTACACACCTGTTGGTTAATTATCTTCATCAGCATGACACACACAACCAACTAATAAAAACTACAGAATTTCGACGACGAAGGTACACATTCATTAAACCTGCAAACGAGATCTAAACAAAATTAGAAAACATACAAAGTGCATATGTGCTTCGATGTTTAAACTATATAAAATCGAAATGTAATTAAAAAAAATCCAAATGAGTTGCAAATGTAACAGGTAGTATGCACAATCTCATATGCTTATAATATGATGTTTGACGCACATAAATTTAGCAATGCCGTATGAAATATTATTTCGAATAAACGTGTTACCTTCGAAAATGGGAATATCGATAACTAAAACACAACAAAGCTGCAACCTAAACTATTATGTAAACCATCAGAATATCGATAGTTAAAACCGAACAAACATGCTTTCATGTTCTCCTCCTTTTCTATCTTTTTAAATTTCCATCGACATCAAACATGTTTCCCGTAAGAAATATTGTTTATAATCGGGGTACTAATGTTCGTATTTGATTGATATAAAGCACAACAAACAAGTTGTTCAGCTGATCACATACTCTTAGCTCATAAACAAAATTTGCATCAGTTTTATTCTTCTTGTCCATTGAATTCAACACCCTCGTATGGATATAAAATCAAAGACAAAGTTGAGCTAACACCCAACACATATTTCACTATCAACCATTGCATTCATTCTGCCTAATTTTGTACAATTATTGGCCCAACCAGATTCATGATTTAATAGGAAAACCATATGCTGCAATTTAACTCAATTTAACTATATATGTTGCCTAATTCTGTACAGTTATAGGCCAAACCAGATACATGTGCACAAGTTTTTAAACCATTTGGTGTGTGAAAATACATATGCACAGAGAACCAAATTCAGATACATATATTGACCTTGATTCTTACACTAAGAAATGCATTCCATTAAACATGCGTGCACACCCCTTTTCTTGATTTATACGAGCCATAAACCATATAAAACATATATGCACACCACTTTAATTGATTTTATACTAATCATAAAACATAAAACACATATGCACACAAATCACAAACCTTATTGACACACACACACATATTATTGGAACTACTGTTCAAGACACACCATATGGTTTTGGTCGCATTTTCATGGGTCAATTTCCAGCAGATCGGTTCCACATGTCCATCCCCACATTAAGGTTGGTGCCAGGCATAGCACCTACATGGTATCTAGGTGCTGGTGTCTCAATATTAGGCTCATAAAAATAATATTGTTCAGTCCCACTCCAACTGTAAGAAAAATAAAATTACATAGCAGTTTTAAAGTTTAATATCAACTTTTATACAAATCTAAAAGGGGTGAGATAGGTTACCTGAAAGAATGATGAATGCGATCGTAGATAATATGGACGGGGTATGGGTAGATGGCATACATGGGACTTGTCACTTCTAAGCTACATTTCATTGAAATTACATTGGTGCACGTATTATCTTCATCGACCGTATTTTAGTTTTCGCGCGTGCACATGTATTCTACTTCCAAAAAAACACACGCAGTCGTTTGCTCTATTTGCATTTCCCATCACCATCCAAAATAAGCTCAATGGTGGCTTTATATTTCAAGTGTGCACATGTATCTTTCGTCCACATATGTTTCGTTGTTCTCCATTACGCAAGATTTTTCAAGGTTCCTTTCTGCAATATAAATAAGTTATATCAAAATTTATAAAACTAATGTGGGAATGACCAAATGACATAGAATACAAATACTAGTACAACATTCATTGAGAAGAAGCTCACGTTATACCAGTGCCAGATATGTTAAACTCGAGATGAATGCAAGATCTATTAAATGAAGTAGGGTTGTGAAGTTCTTTCTGGACAGCAAAATTGACTCTACATGCAGAAAAATATAGGTGTGACATAAAGGAAAGAGAAAAAAAAACAAAATAATAAAATCACAAGCTACAATACAGGGATGGTGGATATCAGATAAAATATTACCATTAGAACCATTATGTACTCAGGGACGGAACTTCCATAAGACCAAGGGGGGTTGTGGCCCCCCCAAAAAATTTACTCTCAAGTACCATTTACTATGTAATGTTAGTCATTAGTTGTGCAAAATATTAAGGTTTTATAGTTTGGCCCCCCTAAAATATGTATTTTATATTTTGGCCCCTCCGACAAATGTGTTCAAGTTCCGTCCCTGTATGTACTTATCCTTTGATGATATACTAGCAGGATCATGAACCACCACCTGATATTGATGTATAATAGCTTTGTATGGAGTAGACACAATGTTTACTTCATCCTCTTTGTCAAGCAGGTGATCTAACTCTGGCCATAGCTTTTCTCGCCTGTAAATTGTTCAAGACATAACTACTTAACACTAAATATGTAGCTAGTTATAAATTTATGCATATGTGCCTTTTTTTCATTAACCATGCATATGTGCCTTGTCTTTACCGTTGCACGTATTTGAAAATAAATGAGTAAGATTTTACAAAAAAAGTTATCCATTATAAGATAAGGTATATAGAGATCTATATCATTATTCAACTCATTTATGAAGTCAAAGTGTATTTGTAGTTTCTCATAAAATTCATTCGAACATGTGTGCACGCTTTTCGATAACATATGTTCAATATATGGATATGGCTAGAATATATATGGATGTGACTAGAATATATTGCGCTGCTAATCACTAAAACATTTTTTTCGTTTGTTGAAGCACATGCATGTCAAAAGATGGTACCTTATATTTCGTTAGCAGTGGTTCGACTGCTAGGACAAATGCAAGGTCTACACTTCCACAGCTAGAATACATGGGTCTATGCCTGAAATAGATAGAAAGCGATAAAAGTAAGTCAACATATTAGTGCACTAAAATGTTCTTACCACATCCCAACAAGTAAATTGAAATGTTTACAAACCGCCATCTACGTTAATAATATATGATTCTAAACTGTAAAGCCCTATAAAAAAGAACAACCAAGGACCACACTTACATCAACACCTAATCGTGTACATGACGTGCCCATCTACACAGAACGAATTGATTTACAAACCTCCTCGACCAAGAAACGTTTTTTTTAATTAAAAACCATTATATGAATTTGGAACCTTCGATAAATAATTTACAATACAATTGTATGTTTAAATAATGAAAAACCAACAAAGTCCTAAGCAAATTCGTGCCAAGATAGGCTCTCGACAAACAAATAGAAAAAATAATAATTCCCTTTTTGTGTATCAAACCAAACAAAGCTAAAATAAAGAACAAAAACATTAATAATTAATTAAAACACAAATCAATTTACCTTGTAAAGATAAGAAATATGCGTCAATACGTGAGATTCGAAACGAAAAAGAAACACCAACAAACAATAACATCATCATACTCAAAACACATGTATTTCAAATATAGATAATTGATCTTTTTCTGACGGATTTGTGAAAAAAAATAAAACGCCGGCGATTAGATCTGGAAAAATGGGTGAGAGAGGGATATGTGGGGAAGTGGTTTTGGTATAGATGTTGAAATAAAATAATAATTGGCTCGATATTCCAGTGAATGATTATATTGGAAGTTCCATAATTGCTCTTTAGGTTATTAACTTATATTAGTTTGATTTGAATGAATTTACGGTAATGCCATTTTATTTTCAGCCATAGATTATCTAGATCAAAGGCTATAAATGGTTCTCGCAGTTCTCGCCTTTCATTTGG
Source organism: Tanacetum coccineum (assembly GCA_026074375.1). Lineage (NCBI taxonomy): Eukaryota > Viridiplantae > Streptophyta > Magnoliopsida > Asterales > Asteraceae > Tanacetum > Tanacetum coccineum. Next base: position 23,640 of record BQNB010026762.1, on the reverse strand, counting down.
TTCTGAAAAGAACCTCACACTATATATATATATATATATATATATATATATAGTGTGAGGTTCTTTTCAGAACCAAATAAATGTACAGAACTGCATTAACTCTATATAGACCTGTGATTGTCAAAGTTGAGGATGACCCAAACGTACCACATGAAAGTTTTCAAAGTTAATGATCCACCTATCCCTTAAGGTCCAATCTCTACTCAAATCATACTCACACATCTACATAGGTTTGTATGTTTTCTGTCAAACAGATAAGATATTAAAACAAGGTACAAAATTTATGAACTCAAATCTGTAAGTTAGAAATTGAATATAAGTTACGTTTTCACACTTGTAGTATGAAAATTACAGGTCCCTTGTGCGTCCAAAAGGACCACCACTTCACCAAAAAATAAGTTTTATGGTCCATGTCAATCACTCATGCCTTGAACCACTAGACATTCAATTGATCATAAAATATTACAAGATGACATAACATGAATTCACTAGATCTGCTTACCTTCCTACGCATGTCCGCTTGACCCTCCACCAACAACTTTGACCAGATCCGGCAGTCACATCCGGCGGCGATATGAAAAACCGACAGTCACATACGGTGGCGATCTGAAAAACTAGCAACCAGATCCGGCGGCCACGTATGGCGATCTGAAAACCCGTCGACCACAATCCTGCGTTGTAAGAGAATCCGGCAAAAAAGAAGGGTTGTTGGTTTTTGGTGTTGATGGGTTTTGGAGGTTGAGAGGAAAAGAGTATGTAATGCTTATTTTGATTAATGAATATTAGATCCAGAGAAAAAAAGGGGCAGCTGATTTTTGGTAGGTTTTACCAACTTTGTAGGGATGAAACAAATACCTAAAATGCCCTTTCTGTTTTAATAATAAAAGTTTATTTATTTTTATTAATTACATAGAGACCTTTATCTTTTGTCTAATTGCAGTTTTGTCACTTTTGATCTTAGCCTTTAATCAAACTCATCTAATGGCTTAAAAGTGGTTCTGTAAGTTATGTACAAAAAAGTGGTTCTGTATTGAAAATCCCACTATATATATATATATATATATATGTATATATATATATGTATATATGTATATGTATATATGTATATGTATATATGTATATGTATATATGTATATGTATATATATGTATATGTATATATATATATATATATATATATATATATATATATATATATGGATATTATATTATATTATATCATTATATATGTATTAATAATATATATTTATATTATTATATTTATTTTAGATATTTATTTATATATATATATATATATATATATATATGCAAGTTTGCATTATATGAAATTATTTGTAATTTTAGTCATGATACCGCTATTTATGTATTATCATATAGGTCGCAGGTTGTGACGTGATAGTTAATTTCGCTGTATATTTGATTGAATTGGAACTTTTGGTTAAGGTGAGTTCAAGACTCGCATTTTTTAAATCTCTTTTGATTGTTTTAAACCCGCGAGGGGGATAACATGTTTGTTTTATAAAACTCGAAAACATAGATTTATATGAGTATGCTGGGAACCGTTACATATGAGATTGTTTCAGATATAAGTAGTTATTGTCGAAGTCCCTTTTTTCATGAACCGTTAATTGCCTTGTGAGGAGAACGCTAATGCATAAAATAAATCTATTGGGTTTGATAACCCCGTCCGGGGTATGAATCCTTGTGAACACCCTGTCAAACGGACGTTTTGTAGTTAGAAGTAGTAGGTATATGACAATAATACCTTATTCTGGGGAAAATTGGCATATGAAAAGATATATGTTTGTTAACGTTCGGTGTCATAAGCTTAATGAGTGAAAGAAAATAGATGTTATACATTGTATTCATTGCAATTTTTTCCCGAGAACTAATTATGTGTTCAAGTTATTTACTTATGTTTATTTTAAACTCTGGAACATTTCACTCAATAATTTTGTTGACGTTTTAAACATGTTTTATCCCAGGTAACCAAGGATGAAGGCAGCGATGGCGTGGTGGGGTCGTGCGTGTGATGATTTGGTGAAAGACTACTTATGTGTTCCTTGTCTTTCAAAAACAATATTTTAATGTGTTTTAAAACAATGTCTTTAATTTGAAACAATTATTTTTCAAATGTTGTAATGGTCGTGGTTGCGATCTTGTGGGGACCTAGACGCATTTTTCTCTGATTAATAATGGAACACATGTTTGTAAAACGTCTCATTTGGGTCGTTTTCTATTATCTTGGTGTATTGTGCTATTTAGTAACATCCAATTGCTATTTCCGTTGCGCAATCCAAAGTTGGGGGTGTTACAGTAACAACTACGACAATTCTCAGTTCCCAAGATTAAAACAGTCTACGATCGTAATCAATTAATTTAACCAAACTTAAACGGTTAAAATTCAGCAGCCAATACATACAAGCTATTCTAATTCAAGATGGAACTATAACAAGTTAACCAGGCTTGAAACTTTCACCCTAAACCAGAACTAACTACATCCTTGTTTCAAGGTTTAACACACTAAACACAACATATCCTAAGATTAACAACACTCGATAATCTACTTGTCATAAACTTAAACGGTCTACAAATTTATACTTTATTAACATATTTAACCATTCTTTTCTCATAAACCCTCTAACATATCAAAAACTAATATCTACTTTTCATGATCTTTAACATGCACTCGACAGTAAACTCTTCAGCACAAGGTGAGGGAGTAACAAAGAAAAGGAAACTGGAACACTAGAAAACACTTACACCTCATGTGATTAAGCACGGTTTTGGCATTGGGAGGATAGTTTATTGCATCTATGAACACTACGAGGCCCAGGGATGAGCAATTCAACGAGTGTTCATAGAGACAATAAATGATCTCCAAATGCCAAACTAACTAGTTTAAAAGATTTTGAATTAGGGTTATCAAAAGATAAGAAGGTTGAATGTTTAGGCTTGGTGTGTGGTTGCGTAAGAATTGGGTAAACTTGATGGTTTGCACGCAATTTCACTTTTCGTCCAAAAACGTAAATAATTACACCAGTCGTCCCTGAACAAGAATATAGCACTACATAGTTAAGATATAACTGATATAGCTGCAATAAAATTGCCCCGCCAAAATATAAGTAACATAGTTATGAGTCCACCGTTAAGATTAGGGATGATTTGTGTAACAATTTTTGTTAATTTATTATTATTATTATTTATATTTAATTTTTAGGCCATGTGGACATGATTGTATAGATGTTTATTGGGCGTCGCGCTATATCCCCAAAAATATGATTGGTGGGATTCGGACCCTAGTCTATAGTATTGTAAAACCAGCGCCTTACCAGTAGGCTAAGAGTCCATTGGTTTTATGAAAATAATACTGTGTTTTTATTTTTCGTAAAATATATTTGTCTTTCTCTGGTGAACAAAGACATGGAGGGTATTTGTTTTCTAAAGATGGATTTTAAATGGCGACAGACAAAATGCTGACTGAAAATCGGGTAACATGGAATTGTGGTTAAGATTCGATAGATATGGCATATTCTCGTTGCCTGCGTACATATAAAATTGCAAAAAAACTTGACTCATAATATTTGAATGTATATTAATTTGTAAAGCTTCATATTTTTTTTGAAACCGTCTTTTTTCCTAAAGTGTCTTTTTTTTTGTTTTGTTGTGGACATTAATAGTAGACAAGGAGAATATTAATTTTCCAAAAAGGAATTCTAGAGGCAGATTGTAACACGAGGAATTTAAGTGATAAAAATTGAAATGACTAAGCTAGTTTTCATGAAACTAAAGAATTGAAGGGATAATTGAGCTATTTTTTTAGTTTTCAAGAACCGAGCTAGTTTTTTAGTTTCTATGAAACGATTTGAAGTGATAACTATAACACGGGGAATTGAAGTGATAACTGTTACACATTTGTTGAAAGAGGTGACCAGAACCAAGTGTTTGTATATACATAAAAAACGAAGAATTAAAATCATCGGGACAATTAAAAAAAACATTACCTCTTACTAGTAAGATATAGTAGTTAGATTCAGCTTTAAAACATCTTAATGAAACAAACACACTCTAACTATAACAATTTCGACATCTTTGTAGTCTATATTAACCAAACATACATGCAATTGAAATTTAACTAAACAATGTTTTTGTTCGTTGTATTTTTCTTTTTGTTTTGATGTGGATATTAATAAGTGATAGATATTTTTATATTCTAAAGATGAATTCTTAAGCATTCTTAAAAAACGCAAAAAAACACTATTGTCACAATATTAGGATAATTTATCATTCATTCATCCTCAATATCATCTCGTTTATTATCTTGGGTATGTTTTTGAGCATTATACATATCACCAATCTGAAAATAATGAAAGCGAACATAAATATACCATCACAGAATTATGGAGTAATTAATGCAAATATTGAGAACATGAAACTATTGTTTCTCACTTGGTCTGAAGATGAAGCTTCTTCTGGGCCTTTGTCCTCTCTAACACGAAGTAGTCGTGCAAATCGTAGTGAAATTCCCTTAATTACAAAGAAAAAAAAAGATCCAAGAAAAAAATAGTATATCATTAAAATGTCATAAATATTAAGTAATACAAATGTGAATATAAAAAAATACCTTATTAGGATCAACAACACCCATTGCAGCACAATAAATAGGGCTGATGGTCAAATCCGCGGCTTTAACCTCCCAAACCTGGAACGATAATTAAGAATCCATAGATGTTAAGTAGTAAGACCAGAATATATATATATATATATATATATATATATATATATATATATATATATCTATATATATATAAATAATGCTTCCGTTCCATTGAGAATGTTTTAATTTTAAGAAATTGAGAATTCTTCGTTTGAGCAATTTGATTCAATTTTTTACTTGATTCACAGTAAACATCATTTAATAGTGAATCGATCTAGTTAATCACAAATTTGATTCACATATCATTGCTATAATCGAGTATGGGAATGATTCCCTGTAAATTTGTATAAAAATTTAGTATTGTACTTATATCGCAAAAGTAGAGCGATTTTTTAAACATAGATTCGAAAGTTTTTTTACATCATTTTAGATTATAATCATATTAAAATGAGTTTTAACAATAACGCTTAAAAAACTTGAATCAAAGTTAAAAAATCTATCATTTTTGAAAACCTTCTCAATCGATTCCGGATTCTATATATATATATAGGGGACTTTCTTTTTCAAAACCATTCTTAGTGCAAACTGACAGAACCACCAAATAACATACATGCACAGCCTTGTTAAAAATAAAAAAGAATACAGAAAATCATCAATAATCTTAATAATCCACCTATATTTTCTTCAGTATCATCATGAAATCTTCCTCTTCTTTCACAAAAACCTGTATCAACACGGCCGCAATATTTGTTGTTGCAACACCTTATAATAAAATACAATACATCACTACCTTTAAAGAAAAAGTTAATTTCCAATTTCTTATCAAATTCCTTGTAGAACTAAGTTTTTTTAAAAACATAAATGTGGTTTTTAGAACATATGTGAGCAAAAATACAATTTACTGAAGGCGTTGCATGCAATATTTTGGTGGTTCTTGTATATCAGTCTTCCAGACTATGAATGGTTCTACAAAATAAATCTCCTATATATATATAATATATATTATAAATAAATATATATAATAATATATATATATATATTATGCAATATATATATAATATATATATAATAATAGGATTAAATGAGAAAAAAACATATAATGAGAATGAAAAAAGAAACCACAAACCACAGCATTCAGATGCCCTACAAAAATCATGCATCTCCCCTTACGAATCTCTTTCCTATTTAAAATGTGTGCTAGAAATCCTTCTTATTCTTCTCATTATACTTTTTCTTCTGACTTGATCCCTTCCCTATATATATATATATATAGTAGGGATCTAGTGAGAAGTAAATTAAAATAAGAAGTGGTGAGAAGTTACTAAAACCACACATTTTAGATGCAACGATTTGCATTAGATCATTTCTATCATTTAGATGCAAACCATTTTCGAGTTCGAAATTAATTTGATCGTGTAGAATGGTGCAATTGATTTCATGATTATTTGCACTGGCAGAGGAACAAAAAAACATGAGAAATCAAAATGGCATCTAATATATGTTTAAATGCATCTAATTAAAAGCTTAAATGTGATAATAAGCATCTAAGATTATAGAGATGCATTCTATTTAAGAGAGGGTCGGTTACACTCGGAATATGCGATTATAGTTACTTCTTATCCTTCTTATTTTAAGAAAACTTCTCATTTGATCCTAACTATATATATATATATAATATAATATAAGAATATATATTATATAAATATTATTTAAATGTGTAAGTGGCAGTTGATAGTTTGTAAAAGAGAGAAGCAATAAGAAATTGTACATCCTTTTTTATAGTTACGTATCATCATTAGAAATTTAGTTAAAATGGTTACCGTTAGCAAATTTTAGGTTTATACATCAATTTTTATGTATAAAAATTAATGTGTGTATACAGTATATATATATATATATATATAAATAATATATAAATATATATATATATATATATATATATATATATATATATATATATAAATATAGATATACATATATATATACAGTATATATAAGCATATACAAACTATATACATACATAGTATATCGGAAGGAGGCATCCAGTGAGAAGTAAAAGATAGCAAAGAAGAATAAGAAATATTCTAGCCAACATTTTAAATAGAAGAGAATTTTAAGGGGAGATGCATGGCAATTTTGTAGGTGCATCTGATAATGTGTGTTGTGTTTTCTTCTATCAATCTCATTAAAAGTATTCCTTCTCATTTATCCTTACTCTTATATAGAAAATTTAATATATATTATAAATATTAATATAATATAGAAATAATATATATATACTATATAATTAATCTGTGTGTAGATGTGTGTTGTGTGTGTGTGAGGAAGGTTAAAATAAAAAGACAAATATTCGTGAGAATGATAAAAAAAAAACTTTTTTTAAAAATTTCTCAAAAAATTCTAAAAAAATTCTGATTAAAAATCAGGTATATTGGTGCAATAAAAATTTAAACTTTTGTAAAAGAAGTTTTTCTAATTTTGAGTTTTGTTATAAACGATTTTTTTTTTAATTGCGCAAAAAAGAACTTTAAATGCACAAATTTTTCGACTTTTTATAATTTGAAGCGCAAAAAATTTTGATGCCAAAAAGTCAAAAGAAGTGATACAATAAACGAATTTTTGATGCACAAAAAACCGATTAATCACAAACGTGTTTTTTTTTTTATAATAATTCTTTTTTCCGGCAAACTATTCCACTTTTAGAAAAAATTCCTTTACAACTTTTCCATGCTACCAACATACACGATCTTGTGGAATTTTTTAAGAATTTTTTGAGAACTTTTTAAAAAAAAAAAAAAAAATTTATCCTTCTTAAGAATATTTGTCTTTTTATTTGATCTTTATACTATATATATATATATAATAAATATATTAAATATATAATATATATGAGGTTTATATATATATACATACATATTTATAGGAATAAAGAAGCAAATAAAAAAGACAATTTTTCCGTGAAAAGATAAAAAAGAAATTTTTTTAAAAAAAGTTCTTAAAAAATTCTGAAAAAATTCCACAAGATCGTGTATGTTGGTGCATGAAAAAATTGCGAAGGAAGTTTTTTTGAAAGTGAATATTTTTGCCGAAAAAAAATTATGAAAAATAACGTTTGTGTATTAAATCGCTTTTTTGTGCATCAAAAATTCGTTTTTGTACCCAACTTCTTTTAAATTTTTTGCATCAAAATTTATTGCCCATCAACTCTAACAAGTTTTGAAATTTTGTGCATCAAAAAAATTTTTGTGTATCAAATTTATTTTTTTGTGCATTAAAAAAAACGATGAAAACTCAAATTAGAAAAACTTCTTACAAAAGTTTTATGCACCAACATACCTGATTTTGTGGAATTTTTTTGAAATTTTTTGAGAACTTTTTTAAAAAAAGTTTTTTTTATTCTTCTCACGGATATTTGTCTTTTTATTTTAACCTTCCTCTCTCTCTCTCTCTCTCTCTCTCTCTTTCTCTATATATATATATATAATAATATATAAATAATATATATATATATATATTTATATATATATATATATATATATATAGTAACTTTCTTTTCAGAACCATTTCTTATGGCGAGAACGCTGACAAACACCAAATACATGCATGTCACGCCTTTAAAAATTAATATTTTGCACATAACGTGTCTAAAAAACAACATATAGTTTTAAAAAAACATAGTGTTCTAAAGAATATGATATGAGATATTGGAAATACAAGATTTTTCTTTTAGGTTGTGCATGTATTTCTATAGAGCGGCAAGAACAATATTGCGACCGTCAGTGCAAGGTTTGTAAAAAGGATAAGAGTTCATGATGAACTCAAGATCATAAGTGGATTCTAACGAGTATTGATGAGTTTTCCATGAATTTTTTTATTTTTAAAAGCGTGCATTGTATGTTTTTGGTGGTTCTGTCTGGTTCTCGCACTAAGAATTGTTCTGAAAAGAAAGTCCCCCTATATAAAAATATATATAGAAATATATATAAATTTAATATATATATATATAATATATAAATATATATATATATATATATATATATATATATATTTTAATATATTAATATATATTAAAATGTATATATGTAAGTATATTACATATATAAGTATAGAATTTTATCATATATACATATTATATGATCTTTATTACCTATAATATATGTATTATATATATATATAAATGAATGTATATATGTATATCTAATAATATATGTAATATATATATATATATATAGGATAAGATTTCATAAAAAACAAATATTCGTGAAATAATAAAAAAAATATATTTTTTTTCAAAAAATACACAAAAATTCTGAAAATTCCACACAAATCGCGTATGTGGAAGGTAGCATAAAAAAGTTGTGAAGGAAGTTTTTTCACTAAAAGTTGATAGTTTGCCGAAAAATTTTATGAAAAAAAAAACGTTTTCATTAAATAGGTTATTTGTGCATCAAAAATTCGTTTTTGTACCAACTTCTTTTGACTTTTTGCATCAAAATTTTATATATATATATATATATATATATATATATATATATATATATATATATATATATATATATATATATTCTAGTTAAAGTAGTGTAGTATCTTATAATTGTTAAAATGAAAAGTGTTTTGGACCATTGGATCTATTATTTTGATTAAGATGACATAAATGTCATTAAATGAAAATAAAAAATAGAATTAATTATTTTTGTATAGCATTAAAGGTATTTTGGGTAATCCTATTTAATTAAATATATATGTTACAAATACGTCTTTATTGCCTCCATAACTCTTATTGGAACTCCTCCTCATAAATTATCCTTTGACTAAATATTTATTACACTAACACCATTCATCCATCATTAATATCATCTAACACTAATCGATAGATCCAACGGTTTCCGGGTGTACGGGTTCGTGGTGTGCGAGTGTGTGGTGTATGAGTCGGTGGTGTACGATTCGGTGTACGAGTTCGTGGTGTACGAGTCGGTCGTATACGAATCGGTGGTGTACGAGTCGATGGTGTACGAGTCGGTGGTATAAAAGTTCGTGGTGTACAAGTCGGTGGTGTATGAGTTCGTAGTGTACGAGACGGTGGTGTACGAGTCGGTGGTGTGCGAGTCGGTGTTGTGCGAGTCGGTGGTGTACGAGTCGATGGTGTACGAGTCGGTGGTGTACGATTCGGTGGTGTACGAGTCAGTGGTGTACGAGTTCGTGGTGTATGAGTTTGCGTCAATAAATAAATAGATATGAAGATGTATCAAGAAAAATACTACCATATAAACGTCATGTTAAATGAAAATTAAATAGTGTTTAGAATAATAAAGTTAAAAACGTTACACAAAATGGGGCATTAATCTTGCAATTAAATTTGGGTTTATTTACTAAATTGTCCTTTGACTAGATATTTATTACACTAACAACATTCATCCACCATTAATATCATCTAACATTAATCAATAGATCCAATGGTTTATATTACTTCTTATTTTAACAATTTTAAGAAGCTACACCACATTAACCCTCCTCATATAAAAATATTCACTAAAATTTCTTTTTTATCCTTCTCACGGATATTTGTTTTTTTATTTGATCTTTATCCTATATATATATATATATATATATATGCCAACTATCGATTACCTCAGTTGCCTCAAACCATGCATCTGGTTTTATGTCTTTATAACGATAGTACGCCTGCCAACAAAGGAGCACCAGAAATTGATATACAGATAATAGTATGAAGGGTACCTAGATATCCAAATTTAAAATAAGCAACAATACCTTTGGCTTTGGGATCTCTTTAGATCGAAGACTGGTAGAACGTTCTTCAAGCATGTCGTCTGATAATCCAGATCCTATAATAATGCATATTTCTATAGTTGTTAGCATCATGGAGATTCTTGTTTGAATAGAAAAGTTACAATATCATTTTTATTGTATATTACCACGGGGATGTGGATTTGCATTTATAAACTTGATCGATTTTTAATGTTATAATAAACCTGTGTTACCTGCTTTGCTTCAGATTATCTAACTAATCGGGGATCAAATAATCAGTTCCTTACTAGCTGAACAAAACTTATTATCAAAGCATAAAATAAACAATCTAACTAGTAGAATTTTAGCCAAGTTGAGTGACTTTTACTTGCATCGCACAAAATTCTTTTTTCTTCAAAAGACCGCATCTTTTATGCCATTCAGTGTATTAGTGTCTTCAATTATATTTGAACACTCCGATTTTTACAATTTGATAATAAAACATTAACGTCTTATCACACAACCGATAAATTTGAATAACGAAAAGATGAATATAATTTTTGTAGTGAACATCCCGTAAAAGGAAAAACAGCACTTACCGATCTTGCATATGGTTTGATATTCATCCTTATTTCTGTCATAACAAGCAAGAAGAAATGCACCATAACAGCCTGCACGTTTCCCTCGACCCTCGAAAGCAGCAATAGGTACCAAATCTAACGAGTCACCGATACTGCAGAAGATATTTAGCACTATCTTAAGTGATCCGTGATGGAAACTATATTGAAAATTTCCATTACCAAATACCTGTCTATATAATCTTTCTTCAACTTAAGCCAGTTATTTGATCGCTTTGCAGGCTCATATGTAGCATCTCGAGTTAATGTTTTAATAATCAATCCTTCACAACTGAAAAAATAAAAACAATTTATTTGCCATAATAGCTACCTCGATTATGAAAATCAGACAGTATGGATTTTTAGAGCTAAATAGAGAAGCTTGTAACCTGGCATTCACAGAAGCATCTAAAAATGTTTGTATTTCCTCTAAATCACTTGATCTTATGGCTGTTGCAAGCTGGAAATATCCAAGTTCCTCTGTGAAGGATTCATACAAATGCTAGAAGGAAAAAAAGCAATAATTGGACAGTCAATGCCCGAGTAACAAACTCCAATTTAAATTTACTCTAATGATTCATAATAAGACCATATATCCCGTTGTTTTGAACCCTTACCTGTCTACGAGTACAAAGTTGTTCCTGTAAAAGCTGCTGTCCGTTCAGATACAACAAATCAAATGCATAAATGCATACTTCAACCTTGATTTCGCTCATGATAATGTTCTTACGAGCACGTGTTCTTAGAATCTATATAAGATCAAATAGCAAACAAATCAGATATAAATAATTCAGCAACTGCAATGGGTCCTGCTAATAAAGATGATAAGAAAAAGGTAACCTGGAAAGGGAGAATTTTTTGTTTCTTGCGATCGTATGCAACAAGTTCACAGTCGAGAACATATGATGTTACATTTGGTCTTTTAACTCTGCAAAATAAATTGCAATAATATAAGAAATGAAAAGGGAGACGTGACATCATGAAAATGAGAATTTGATTGCTAAAAAGTACCTTGAGGCAGTAACAACGACATCAGGGAATTTTTCAGTATTTCTTTCGGCGTTTCTGCTATATATATGAACCGTGCCATCCTCCAAGTAATGTATCTGTGTTAAAAAATACTTGTTAGCCATTAGTGAGCAGCCATGTGCCAAGTTTTTACAACTTGATAAGCATAATGTAACTATTACCTGGGCCCGTTCCCCATCATACTTGTATTCACAAGTGAATTCCATATTTTGAAATTTATCTAAGATTTCAGATACTCCTTTAGTAGGCTTGGCGAGCATAGGACCAACCGGAACACCAGGAGTAAAGCAACATGTCTTCGGCAGATCCCATACGCCGCTCGAAAGAAGAGCAGGGACAATTTTTTCATAGACAGGATTTACAGAATACACTTGTTTAACAATTTTAGCAGCCTTGACACATTGTAGAAAAAGTTAGGAATGAGCTAAAATGACAAAAGATGCATTTTACAACCAACAAATTAAACATAGACAAATTTCACACATTAATACTATATAGTAGGCATCCATAGAGAAGATAACAAGACTTCACGTATCATGCCTAAAATACCAGCAGCAGTAGAATTTTAGCTTCATTAATTCTTATCGACAGTAAGGATTTAGGAAACTTTCTTAATTATTAAATAGTGAATGCCAACTGACCTCATCAAGAGGCGAATCTATGCTTGCTGGAGGTGATGGGTGCTTCTCAGTGTAGAAGATGGCATGACCAAGAGAAGTCAAAAGAGTTTGCTCCGCTAAACCAATACGTAATTTTGACTGCATAAACAAACACCAGATTAGTTACACCAATGGATGATATTAACACAAAAATCTCGAGCACAAGCCATATGATAACCTGTAGTAATCGAATCATATATTGAGGTTCACAGTCAGTTGCTGAGACAAGAAGTCCCTTGATGTGATTCTTCTTCTTATCTTGACTATCCTTGCCTGATTCCTATCAAAGATGAACACACAAAGAAAAGTTATGAAATGCTTTATGCCGGCTTATTAGACTAAAAAGGGGTTTCGAGTTTTGCAATTTGGAACCGGTTATCTTAAGGCTTTTTGTAGTATAACTTTTATGGGTAAACCAATCAGTTTAACCCAATGTTTAATTTGAGTCGAACTACCAAAATGACTCCCGTTTTCAAAACAATGCTCTATTGGTTTAATTATCTTATAATACAGCTTCAAACCACACATCTATATGCTATCTTCTACAACTAATTGCCTAAATTTAACAATTGAATACCATATTATCAATCCCTTTCAATACCGCAACCAACAAACACCTAATAAATTCTTATGCAGTGGTATTCTTAACATAAACGTACATGAAACAAATCATAAATTCATAGCGCAGTTGTTATAGGGAAATTTTGGTTCGTATAACAGCGCCATACTGCACCGCCTCGTGCGTTATAGGCCCCCAGCCAATGTGATAACGAGTGTTTGTTTTTTTTCTTTTCTTTTTGAAAGTGAAATATATATAAAGTGAAGTTTGTGTGTGTTTATGTGTGTGTGTGTGTTTTGGGTTGTGTACTTGTGTGTTATAGGCATGCTATTAGGGAGAACGCTTTTAGGTTGTTTGTTATAGGAATGATATTAGGTAGGGAAAGTATTTTTATTAGATAGTTTTGTGTTAAAAAGTGTTATATGGTAAAAGCTAACAGAGACCATAACGCACCCATAACTACAACTGCAACTAGCTATTTAAACCCTTCACCAATCCGATTACTAAACATCACATAATCAAACCACTTACATATAGCACGCATGGACACTCCCTAGCCTAACATTATTGTATGATAAAGTAAAGTACACGTTAAAATGAGGTAGTGTACATAAAAATCACACCTTGGCAATAACCCAAAACGTATCAAAAACTTTAGAAACAGTCAACGGCTTCGGTTTCCTCATCAAAGGCTGCGACGACCTACTCGCTTTTGCAACAAGCCCCAAGTCTCCGAGCTCCTAATCACCAAAAAAACCATAAAAAAATGAAAAAAAATCAGATTCACATCACTGGTGTTTAGCTTTTAGCATAATTTTTGTTTAGATGTTCCTATTCAAAACGCTAATAAAAGAAGCATGCATTGTTTTCATTTCACATTTTATAATTAAAACTACTAAAGGTATATTAAGAAACGCTTATTATAAAAACAAAACAGCTGCTTCATAACAACCGTATATTGCGCGTTAATATACGCTTCTTTTGCGCCACATGCTTCCGCAAGCGCTTTAATAATGGACTTCTCAGCAATCCCCAACTCCAACCCTTCATGCGCTGGCGCAATGCGATTGGCCATCAAATAAACGACAGCAACTAAATCTTCAGGCGTAGTATGAATAACAGTCCTCAACATATTACACAAAATCTCCGTTATCACAATTCTACCCGATTCTTTCGATATCTCATCAAACACTCTCACTAAAAACAAAAAAGGCACGCTTTCTCCCTCCCCCCAATACGCCGCCTTTTTCGGGTCAAATTTAACCGGCTTCACTTTCAACTGAGTTATACTCTCATCCACGGGTAACTTGTTCAACTCAGACCCAACCCGGCTAAAACCCAAATTCAATTCAGAGTTTGACCCGGTTTTAGAACCTAGGGTTTTGGTTTTTTCAGAAATTGACGACTTTGAGACCAGGGTTTTCTTGGATTCAGGCCCTTCGGGTTGACCTGAATCCAAACCCTCGGTTTTTGAATTTAAGGTTATGGTTTTGCGTTTTTTGGATGAAAAAGATGAAGTGGGTGGTGGTTTGGATTTCTTATAAGCAGCGGCTGCACGTGCGTTGGACATGAGTGCATCGAAAGCAGATCGTTCTCTAGAAGATGATGACATCATTGTGATGAGACCGTGAGACTGACTTTAGGGTTTGATAAATTAATTGTGAGACTGAGTTTAGGGGTTGATAATTCTTGACAACAATATACTCACAATGCGTATGTTTTTTTTTTTAATGGACAAGAATGTAAAGGACTATATATATAGGTACTACTCCCTCCGTACCAAATTAATAGTCCCTCTTTTCATTTTGGGTTGTCCAGAAATTATTGTCCCCTTCCAAATATAGTTGTGAGTAATGTAGCAAGTTTATCATACTGCACCTAATAATATTATAAATTACAAACTTTATTCAAAACTTTAATTAATTGTATAAGGGTAAAACTGTCATTTTGTGAAAAAGTAAGAGAGAGAATGCAGTAATGATTATGTTTTTTTAAACTGTGTGTTTTTTGTCGAGGACAATAATTTTGGGACGGAGTGAGTACTAAATACACCATAAAAATAATAAAAATATAAAACTTAGATGATTGTGCTAATCTTTTTTCTTGTATTTTGTAGCAGATGATTAAATTAGTGGGTCCCTCATCTTCTTAAATTTAGTTACTCAATTTACAATTTGTTTTTTCTAATGTATCTTCACTTCTAATTTTGTACCAAACTAATTTTGAACAATAAACAACCAATGAGGTGCAAGCTAATGTTATAATGTGATTAGTGAAAATAACATTATAAGCACAGTGAAGTGAATTTTTAATCAACTTTTGTTTCGGTTGGTTTTTAATTTGACATGCGGATAAATGTTTTATACATAGCAAAATAGCAAATGGTTGAGAATCTTTAAACAACTTATATTTAAAGTTTAATCTAAACACAAAATTTAATAAAGATCCAATAAAATAATCATAACTATTCATTTTTCATCAATAAAAAAAACTAATTTCCACCTCTTTTTAAAAAAATTAATATCTCGTAAATTGGTAATCGTTAAACAAAATGAACCATACCATCGCGCCGATAATTAAATCTTAAATCATCTTTTTATGGAGGGGAACTTCTATATATTTTCGACGAACTTTTATTTCGTTTTATTTACTCAAGTAACTAAATAAGACTTGCTATTTTATCTTTTACGAAAGATTGCTCTTACATTTTGGGTTAACATACACCGATACACGATGCTACTAAAGTTTTAAAAAGATGCGCATAAGGTAACGAACTATTATTTTGTTCATTCCGGTTACTAAACTTTGTATATGTAAACATCACTGAAATTGTAAAAATACGACATTCATATTACTTAACTATTAAAAAATACGCATTCAATAACACCGAAAGAGATGTTGTTAGTGTAACTTCAAGAAGCAAGATAATGCAAAATTAAGAGACACCTAGGTTATTATAATTTGCGTTTTCGTTCATTTAAGTGACTCAAATATAGAATATACTTTGCATTTTTTGAATCATGTACATGCACAAAACATTGAGATTAGTATATAAGTTTAAAAAGAGTATAATTGTATAAGGTTTAAAAAGATGAAAAGATTAATACTAATTATTGTCAAAATAATAATAATAAATAAAGAGATAAAAAAATTGATCAAGTTGTGTTAAGTAGTAAAAAATGTAAATAATTAGCATACGTAGAAATTCAACCTCTTGTTATCGAATTCGGTTGAATCAACATAGGAAAAAATGATCTTGTTCTTCCTTATACCCAGTGTTTTAATTAAGGTGCGTCAGGATGACGTCAAGGCGTCGCTAAGGCATGAGGCGTGTTCTTCACGTTACGAATAAAATAAGGCACCGACTCTATGCGTGGCGCGAAATGAGGCGTGAAAAGGCGCATCAAATAGTGAGATGTGACGACTTTTTTGGATTCAACTCCAATAATTTTTTTAGATGAAAAATATTACATGAGCGCTTCCTAATAATACATACATAGGTTACTTTAATTTGCGTTTTTTTAATTAATCTACTCAAATATATTATATGCTCTGCGTATTTTCAATCATGTGCATGCACAATTTTTCAGTTTTGTATAACTTTATAAATATGAAAGAGAATAATTGTATAAAGTTTAAAAAAGGATAAAAAAGAAAAAGATTGACATTGATGATTTTCAAAATAAAAAACAAATCAAGTGAAATTAAGAAATTAAAAAACAATGATTAGCAAAATTAATGTAAAAGAATAGTGATTGATGTAATTAATGTGATTAGTGAAAAAACCTAATGATTACATTAAATATATTCGTGTGTTGGAAATGAAAGAAAAGAGGGACACCTTCGGATTATGCTGATTTGGGTTAACTCTACTTAGTGATGTGTAAAGTTTTGAGAACAAACGATGACAAAAATTAGTTTTGAACGAGTGGGCTTT
>BQNB010026761.1:0-58265 GCA_026074375.1 Tanacetum coccineum | reverse complement strand
TTATTCTACCCAGCAGGAAAGTCAAAATTGTGACAAAACACTTATTTTATTTTTGAAATTTTTTAAAATTTTCCATTTTTTTGTATTTTGGTGGTAAAAACGGGATTACGTGAAAACAACGATTGCAGGCACAATCAAATTGATAGATCCCCCCATACTTGAGCTGGTCAAGGGGGATAGAAATGGAGACATGGGACATCCAAGATAGGAATGTTCTTTCCATAGATCAACATCGGGCTTTTTTAATGAAAAAGCTTGGAAGCTTTAAAGCCTCGATGTGATGAAGAAGGAGGAGATTTCTCCTTCTGAAGCAAGAACATCGTGATTGAAAGCTTTGTCTTCATTTTCAGATAAAAATGGAAGTAAAGTATCAATCACGGGGGAATGAGTAGCAAGAAATCTCGTGGATTTGACTTCAATGCATATCCTCGGATCGTAAATCTTGTTTCTATCTCCGGAAGGAGAAGAAACATCAAGATCAGATCCGAGATCATTATGAGAAGGAATGAAGTCAAAATCCATATGAAGGGTAGGATGGATGGGCAAAATGTTAGGCACATCAACGGGGATGTCTTCCACCACATCAATGGTCGAATCTCCCGAATCGGGATGATCGACATGAAATGATTCGAACTCGGGAAGGGAAGTAGAATTATTGTCAACTTCTGAGTCGTAATCATTACTCTCAATACCCGGTGGTATTGAGTCATCCGGACCGGAAAATATATCGATCTCTTCCCTAAGAGAGTCACTATCCTCAACGGGGATAAGAAATGTTCCGGTGGCCGGGGAGTTGAATTGTCGTATAGCAACCTCTCCATCATACTAATATACTCCTCGTGCTCTCTATTAACAATTCCCACTGGAATTGTTTTGAGTTCACCGGCAAACTCATCGACGGTAGAATCAACCTTAGGAGAGGAAGCCATCAAAGTATAACGATTGAATAGTGATTCAAAAAGATAAGACTCGGCATCAAAACGATCATTTTTTGGAGTAGAATCAGGGTCTTCATTATGAATCAGATTAAACTCATTAGAAGTGATTTCCTCGTCAAGATCAAAAAGAGGGTTCGAATAAGTTATAAAACTCATTTCGTGAATAACCTCCTCATGACTTGATTTGTCATCACTAGAGGTAAAATCGTCAAAGAGAGGATTGGAAAACATTGAAAAATTTGTCGTTTGAGAATCATCACAGTCGGGCACATCACACTCGCATTCATCCTCGGACTCACTTGGGTTTTGGACAAGGTTCTCAACACTAGACTTTATGAATTCGTCCGATTCCGTTTCCGGAATGTGTCAAGATGCTCATCCACCATTATGAGAGAGTCAACGGGCTTCTCGGGTGTGATTGCAATAGTATATTCCTCATCATCATCATCGTCATAGCAAAAAGAGTTGAAAATGTCTCGAAGCAATTCTCCAGTTAACAAGATATATTATAATTATAAGTACTAAGATTAGCTACCTGCTCTAGTTGCTGAAGCTTTTTCTTTTTATTAATTTCAATACTCATTTCATTGAAATTTTCCTTAAGCTCATTAATCTTAATCTCAATATCAATTCTCCTACTACGATAATCCTTTTCATTAATTAAAAAGTTTTCATATTCATCTAAATACTGCTGCTTTAGATCCTCCATTTCTTGGATACTCATCTCTTGAGGAGGGTTGAATGAATGACGGGGAAATGTGCGGGGGTTCTATTGGCAATAACTGGAATTACTAGAATCATAAACGGATTAGTTCTGTAATAATTCTGCTTTAACGGTTGAACACTGGAAAGTCTCATAAAGTCCCCGCTATTTGACATCAATATGGTCTTCATCGAAGAACAATTGATCACATTAACATGTCTTATGCGGGCCCACACAGCGGGGGTACAAAAAATATATTGTTGTTGAAAACTTGTGTGAAGTTTGTGGAAATTATCATTGTTTTGATTGAAAACAACGCGTCCTATTGTAGAAATCGGACTTGTGGTGGACAAATTTATAACCATTAATTGAGCAGTTCCCACAAAAACTCACAAGTACATCGTTGACAAAGAAAAAAAATCGCCCTACGATATATCCCACATCTATAAACAAAAAATTTTGGTTTGAGTTTCGTGGAGGACATTGTGAACAAGTTTTGTGAAAATTTTCACTGGGGTTTTGATAGTGGGAACTTTGTCTTGAGGTGTGTTATCAAAGTTAGGTTTGACATTCAATGACTCAATGGAGTTAGGGGTGTGGCGGTGGTGGGTTGAAAAACTTTGGAGAATCAAAGATAAGAATTTGATTATTAGAAGTCATCTAATTGATGATATTTCATTACAAATGTGGCAAATTTCCTTTACTTAAGACCAGACCAACACCCTCTTGCCAAGTACACCGTGACATAGTTCATGTTCTTCTAATGGTCTTTACAATGGAAAACACTGACGTTGATTGAATTACGCCATAAGAATTAAAACAAGTTAAGAGGGATAGTGGAAGAAGTTTTTAATGGCCAAAAGGTTGAAGGAGATTATTTTTGGTTTTTCGAGATTGATTAACAATTTATTTTAATTAGACCGAAGAGAAACTTTAAACCAATTTCCAAACTTGCTTCACGGTTTAGCTCTTAAAGGAAAAGCACACAAAGGAGCGGGCGAGAGGAGCGGTGTAAAGCGCGAAGCTATTAATAACCTTTCCTTTTGGGTCGTCGTAGTTCCTCGGAACAACCCTCCTTATACCCCTCTTAGAGTTTGTTAAACTTCCAAAGGTGAGCCGTACTTGGCAAGTGACACAAAGACAAGTTTTGAATCTTTGATTGGGAACTTATTTGGTATTGTTAATTAATTTATATTCACAAAATTGGGAAAATAAAATATTTTTGGATTTTTTTAAAATATTCACAAATTCAACACTAATCTTCAAACGGAACACGAAAATCGTACACACCTCCCCGGCAGCGGCGCCAAAAATTGATTTCGATCCGAACAAGTATATATAATTAGATAATAAATATATATAAATATAAGGAAAAGATTTTTTTACACCAATAGTAATGTATCCTAAAGAGGCTTTTAAAAAGATTCGCATTTATCGAAAGCCAATCTCAAAAACCTACCCGAAGTCGTTATCCCTAAGAGGTGCAAATTGAAATTGAAGAATGTTTGTGATGCGTTTGAATTGAAAATGGATTAGGATTTTCGGATTTGGTTTTTTTTATTCTTACGATTAAATTGCAAAAACCGATTAGAGAGAACCCTAAAAAAACGCAAGCTAAATAGTGAGTTATAACATAAAAAGGAAATAGGACCGAATCCGTTCATTAAAAAGAAATTTGAATATTTAAACATATGGATGCAAAATTAATTTTTCTAAGTGCTAAATAATAAAAGAAAATTTTCTAAAAAAAATTATATTTTTTTGATTTTTATTTAATTTTTAATGAATTAAAAACGGGTTTGAAAAGAAAAATTGTTTAAAAATACTAAACTTTAATGGAAAAATCTGAAAAAATGCAAAAAAGTAGCTTAAGTTACGGGCTATTTAAGAAAAATAAAAGTTTGAAAAATGGCTTATTGAATAAACCGGTAATAAGCAGTTAAAGAGTAATAAGCTAAAAGGAAAACAATGTGTATATAAATTAAATGGTACCAGTTATGACCAGATGGTCCTACTGGTACCGATGGTGAGTGTGTGCGATGTTAAATATGCTTGTGTGTTAAAGGGGAGGTCTAGGGTTCGAATCATTGGCCTCCCTTTTTGGTAAAACTTTTTTTAAAAAACTATTAAAACAGACAAAAATATGAAACTTTAAAAAAATGACTTTTTGAGAAAATGAAAAATAAGCTGGAAAAAGCTAAGAAAAGCTGGCAGACTTAACTAATTTTTTTTTACACTAAGAGCTATAGCTAAACTGTTAGGCTACTAATGGGCAAATAAGCTAGAGGCTAACTAAATAAGCAAAAACAGAAGGTTTCCTATACCTAATAAGCAAGAGCAAACAAAATTAAGCATGAGCAATAAGCTAAAATAGGCAGAAAAAGCAAATAAGCTAAGGGGAACAAACTACATACAAACAACATAGGGGACAACTTTTTGGGCTTATTTCTAAGCACCTAAAGGGAACCTAATGGCTAACAGCTTATACTACTTGAAAGATTGGCTTATGGGCTATCTAAAACTGCAAAGAAAATTAAGTTTAAAGCTTAAATAAGATACTAAAAAGCTTATGGAAAAGGGCTAGTTACAGTGAGTGGCTATTGGTTTTTTTTTTTCTTGGAAAAGCTGACTAGCAATAAGCAGGCCTCAGAATAAACTAGTAAATAAGCTGAATTTGAAAAATAAGTAAAAACTTATGGAAAACACCCACAAATGAGCTTATGCTCAAAATTTTAAAAAGTGACTGAAAAATGAAATTGAAAAAGGCAGTTTTTTAACTAAGAAAGACACTAAACCAAAAATTGGAAGTTTTAAAAACACAAAAGCTAAACTAAAAGGGACTGATACTATTCTATTTAAACACTCAAAACAACACCAACAAAACCTTAAAAGACTGTTTTAAACAAGCTTATCAAATAAGAGCTTTGATACTGTTTTTGACTTACAGTTTTGAAGACCATTTAAGAAAAACCATAAAACAAACTTTTAAACCTAAACAACTTCAAAAACAGATTAAAAAGACTCAAAAACAGCTTGCCAAAAGTGGCCAAGTGACCCAATGGGGTTTTATACCAAAATGACCCACTTTAACCTCATGACCCAAACACCCCTTTAGGTTCTAAAATCCTTTTCAAAACTGATTTAAGGAAAATCTAAGCAAAGATTTGAAAAACAGAAGATAACCAAGCAATGTTAAGCTAAAATAAGCACAATACAAGCAAGAATTATAGCACTGACATAAGCAATTTAGGAAACAAGCAGTTTTAAGGCTTTTAAAGGCAGAGTTATAGCACAAAGACGTAAAACAAGCAAAATAAGCATCAAGAAATGTCAAATAAGCATAAAGGACTTGAATAAGCCAAGAAAAGACAGAAAATTACAGAAATAAGCTAGCTACATTATATAAGCAACATATGTAAATTGTAGAAAAACTTACATGGGTCCTTAGCTGTATGGCTTTGTTTTATAGCGTGGCATAAGCTTTTATAATATCCTACAACTAATGCGGCCCAGGTTGCGCGTTATTCCTTAGACCCCGCCCGTTCTCGCCCTTCCCGCCCCCCGCCTCCTCGCCCCGTTCCTCCCTCCGTCCCCCACCCATCCGACCATTCCGCCCCCCTTACCCCCCCCCCCCCCTCTCCCCCTCACCCTCCACCCCTCCTACCCCCTTCCCAATACCTCCCCTCCTCCCTCCCCAGCTTCCCCCACCCCCCCCCTCCCCCCCTCCCCGCCCCCGTCGCCCCCACCTCCACTCCTATCCCCCGTTGTCCGCCCCCTCCCCCCCGCTAACTTACCCCCCTCCCCCCGCTCCGGCCCCCCGGGCCCCCTTCCCACCTCCTATTCCGTCGAGATCTCACTTGCTCAATGTTTTCTTCTTGATATTTTATGTTGTGAGTTTGTGGATTTTTTTGACAGAAAATGAAAAAAACTTTTATATAGCGTTTAATGGTTTTAAAACTTATACAATGGCTTTAAAAAGTTAAGCACTGTATTTAAATGACAAGAAAGCTTAAATGACAAATATTTAAAGGAAAACAGATTTTCATAAACTTAAAAAACAACAATGCAAGTATTTAAAAGACAAGTAATTAAATGACATGAAAAGTAAATTGCAATTTATTAAAATGGTTAAATATTTGTTTACATGCTTTTGTGTCTAACAAATAATTCGACCAAAAATTAATAGATTCAAGCTGTCTACTATTTATACTAAGGTTCTTCATGCTCTTGGAGTGTGCTTCTTTAGAGAGAGGCTTCAACAGCTGTGTTTCTTGTGTGAGGGATAACAAAATCTAATCTTGGTCATTAGTTTTGCTTGGTCCCAAAGTCAAACGATCTAAACCCTTGATTTCCTTTGCCCAATCAGAGTTTGAGGGATTGCCAAGGTGTACAAGAGCCATGTGGGGTGGGGTTTTTGAGGGCAATTGGTGGTGTTAACTTTATAACTATTGGTGTTTATGGTTGTGATGTTTTATTTGGTGGTTGGTGTGATCAATATATGAACGTAGTTTCTTGAGAGGGGCAGCTCCTAAAGGGTATATAGCATAATAAGGTGTGATGTGGGGCAATTATTTATTTTGGCGGGGAAGGGTTGTTCTGTTTTATTTGTTATAGGGTTAAATGTTTGGAAAAAAGTGACAGTTTGCCCCTTAATGTGTATATACGTATAGCAATTCCAGTCCATGTGGGATGAATGTTTTTTAGGACTTGGCAATTTCAGTCCTCTACTTTGTTTGTTGTTATTGCAAAGTTAGTCCTTTGGACTAACGACAGTTAAGGGTGAAGTGTTATAAAGGCTAACGGTGGTTAAAGGAAGGATTGGGCTTTTCTAATGGCAGATTGGGCCTTTTTAAGGTTATAAGGGTATTTTGGCTTCTTGGATTTATTATAAAAGGGTGTACTTGGGCTTATGGTACTTCATAATTTGTTTAATTGGCTGACCCGGCCCATTAGATGTGTTCGGGTGGGCCCATTTAAACATTTCTTCGTTTTCCGGGCTTCGACTTTGGACCGTTGACTATTGTCGGGGTTGACTGTGACTTTGACTTTTGTTTGTCTTGGCGACCCTTCCCCTTTTTTGGATTTCCTCTCTCCCTGTGCTTTTGTTTTTTTTGCTTTTTTGTTTCCTTTCAACACCCCCCAATCGCTTTTTGTTTTTTTCTTTTGATTTTTTGATTTTTTTGATTTTCTTTTTTTGATTTGACTTTGGTCTTTTTCGATGCTCTTCCATTCCGTGCTCGGTTTGGTCTTTTTGGCTTTGTTGTCGTTCCTTTTTGTCAGATATCCGTTTCCTGCCCAATATAAGTAGAAACATACAAATAAAATGTATTTTTGGTACGTTTTTTGTCATTTAAGTCCGATTTTAATGGAAAATGGTATGTGTAATTAAGCACATACCAATATACAAAATAAGTTTTGATATAATAAGTAACTAAACTATTTGAGTGACACATTTGATTTAGTCTACTAAATATAAGTCTTGAGTTAATCAAGTTAATTTGTGAAAACGTTTTCTGACGAGAAATCCTTTTTATAAGTTAAGGTTTCATCTTCGAGGTCTTAACCTTTTCCAACACTTATAAATTATTTTCAACTATCCGAGTAGTCATCTTTATTATCATTGGTAAAATAAGAAGTTATTTTCAAGTAAAAGTTTATTTTCTTTTTGATTATCTAAACACTACTCAAATCCCCATGGATGACCTGGTCTAACCTAAAAAGATTATACTATATACGTGGGTTATACTTTTACCCGCGTGTTTCCCTATAATTGGTATTTTTAGTCATTATAAATTTAAAGCTTTTGAAACACATCAAAGTTTTTGGCCTCACTGTCGAGGATTTTTAAGCTGTTTTGTAATCAACCCTGGAAAATTACTTTCTCTTTTGGATGCATATACATGTTTTCAACTCTGAACTTATTGAACCATTATTTGAACCTGAACGTACTCTGAATCGAAAACTTCATCGACGAAACAAAAGAGTTCCATACGATCAAAGAAATAATCCACCACAACACCCGAGAATTGTCTACCAGCCAATTCTTAACATCAATTACTTCCGTCACTTTCTTGATATTCTTTGAAATTACAATCCAATGGATGATGAACCCATGTTGGCTGCCCGACATCCATGTTGAAGCTTCTTGTAACCCCTCAAATCCTGATGGTACGCAGCAAGGAATGTTGAATTTCTGGATGGGCGTTACTTTATGGATCAATAGCAACAAGATCTTGTTAGAACGACTATTAAAACGTGGTCGTTTGAAAAAACGATACATGGGATTAACCAATATACTTGTTTGTTACATAGCCGTGGCTTATATTATTTCAACATTATAAATAAAGATTTCTGTTGTATAACTATTGTCCCCAAAATGTAAATAAGACCCAAATCTTAAATGTTGAATCTTCCATTATTGACTTCCAATGTTATCATCGCACCTCTGTGCCTTAATTGACCTGAAAAACATGCTTTTTAAAACGTCAAAATAAAGTTGGTGAATTCATAGTTAGGTTTATGTAAAATCAATTGTAGGAGCCGCAAGTTTTCCAAGTGTATGATTAAGCAACAATAGCAAGCATCTATAAAGTAATTCTACGTTTTTCCTAAGCTCATGACACCGAGGCTCGACGTTTATGAATGAAAATAAATATCAACAAAAGTGGGGGTTATCCGTGAATTAAATGTGATAACACCTGCAAATCTCAATTGCGGGAATGGTTTATGCGTACATTCCCGGTGTGTTAGCTAGTCACCCGAACGGGGATTTGTCAATCCCTAATAGATCTATTCAGAACATTTTGCGCAACATTAGCAATTTCCAATTACATCTATGCAATTAACAGTTCATGATGATGAACATAATGAGTTATAGTTACTTAGGCAAATACGTAATCATCGTATAAAATGTACACTTGCGTCCAATTTGTAAAACAAAGCATGTTCTCACCCTAAGGAGGTAATCATTTAAATACCAGTAAAACATGGGGTATGAAACTCACCTGTGTGAATAGTCCTTGAAAATGATACATAAATATAAATATCCAAGCAGGTAGTAAATCACACCGTCAAATACCTAAGTAAATACGGCCAGTCTTAGTCTACAAGTTTAGGCTAAAGACTCAATGTATAAACTACAACAAATTTGCTAGTTTTTGTTTTACTATATACGGTTATTACTTGTGTGGTGGTGTACATGTTTAATGTATTTATATTCATTTGATGGCTCTTGGGAAACATATGTGCGTTGTTAATAAATACTCATATTATTAAGTCACGAGTTAACCCGTATAATATCCGAATAATATTATACTTCGTCCGTTTCGTTAAGTGTTTATAAGATATCACTTTGTGTATAAAATAACCCTTAGCTTTTCCATAATTACAAAACAGCCCCTGGGTTTATAAAAGTAGTATCTGATTTACATTTCAAACCCTTAAGTTTTCATAATTACACCTTTAGTCCTCCAACTTTACACAATTTACATTTTAGGTCCTTGTGTGTTTAAAACATCCCCTAACATTTCAAAAGTTACAAAAATAGTCCCTGACTATAAGGAAATCTAGGTTTGATAGTTTTAACCCTACTAGCTTGCAATTTACATATTTAGCCCCTTAACTTTGCAAAAAGTGCATTTCAAGCCCTTTTTAAGTTCTAATTATTGGGACAACTAGGTTTAATTTCTTCCATTAAGTCCAACAAGTGTTGTCGGCTCGAAACTAAGCTTGGATGAGCTTATTTTGGCTTAATGAGCTTATTGGGCCTTATTGGACCCGTTAAGGTCCAATAAGCCATTTGAAGGTCCAATCTAGTTTTCAAAGGTACCTAAGTACTTTCTAGGATTATTTAAATTATATTTAATAGTTTGGCTTATTAATAAGCTCGAGTGAGCTTATTTTGAGCTTATTGGGCTCGTTGGCCCAATAACCTTATCTGAATGTGAAACAAAAGGCCTATTAGGGTCTCTTTAGTGTTTCCAACTTATTTTCCTAACTTAATAAGCTTATTAAGGTCTAACTAAGCTGTCATTATCTATGACGCTTATTCAATAAGCCATTAAGCTCTCGAGGATTAATGGGGCTCTTAAGGCACTTTATAAACCGTTTTAATCATTTTAAGCATTTGGGCATGTTCGTAAGTCTTAATGGTTTCTTCCTATTATCCTCATGTAAGTCTCGTAATCGATTATGCCCACAATTAAGTTGTCCAGCTTATTTGTAAGCTTATGGGGCTTTCGTGTGCGACATTGGGCACGTCCAAGCCTAATTTATAGGCTCGGGCTAGTTCTTCTTAGAGGTTTGCTAAGGTCCACAGTGTTCTAACTTATATCTGGATGACTCTCTTTTAAGCTCATAGTCCTTATATAATAAGTGTGGTTTGGTGGGGGGGGCTTATTTAAGCCGGACTGTATCGGTGGTGGGTCTTGGGTGTGGGGGCTGCTTTGTTTGGCAGTGCTTCTGTGGGTTTTTTGGCTTTTTTTTGGTGGTGTGTTTGGGTTGGTTTTTGGTGTTGTGTTTGACACCCCCTACCCGCCTATTGCTGTTTGGTTTTGTTGGTAGGGCTTTGGACGTTGGCCATTTTGGCTACAAGAGCCCAATAGAAGTTTAACTAGTGCTTGCATTTCATATTTAAGTCAACTAGGTTTTTAGGTAAACCAATAAGCTCGTATGAGCTTATTTTTAAGTCGTGGCTCTTCGGTTAGGCTCGTTGGGTTTGAACATGGGCTATTGGGCCTAAACCGTGAGCACTTGTCGGTTTCACAAGCCTATCGTGGCCCATTGTTTCTCTTTGTAACATACATGACTCGAAAACATGTTCCTATAAATCTATAAGTTCTTGTGTTTTAACTTATATTTACGTCGTATCTTGCATGCAAACGTTCGTTTAAATAGGGTATTTGTTTCCCAAGTCATGTGTCGTGTTTTTCCTTAATGAGTTTGGAGGTTGCGCGTTTTCTCTTATAAACAATTGTTTTCAGAAGTCTTGCTTCGTTAACGAGTACGTTACAGGTTTTTCCTTATGGTTTTTTTAACACCACACAAGGGGTTATACGCAATTAGCTTTGCGTATAACACGTACATTCTTGTATTTAACATGCACGTGGACATTACGCTAACCAATCTCATACTTTTATAAACGTGACTTGTATATTAGTTGGGGGGGGGGACGGAAGGAAACAAGTATCATACGAGTTGTATAGGTTCAACGTGACTTACAAGAGTCCTAGTGTATGAGTTGACGAGCTTTTGACGTGTAGAGTGCTAACCCAACGTTTTTACCGATAGAATTTACCTAATGTATGCCAACCCTTGGCTCGTGTCACTTTTAATCTCTTGTATGCTAAATCCTATAGAGCACCTTGTGTCTTAGAAAGATATGTGGGCAGGTATATGGGTTAGTTATAAGGTAGCCGTATGTAAGAGGATTAATGAGAATGGTTTTAGCTTTGGTGGGAGTGTTTTAAGTGTTTTAGAAGTGTTCAAGTGTATGTGTGAGTGAGTATTTATAGGAAATGAGCTAGTTACAATTCCTAGTCACATGAACAAACCAAACCGTGCCCTATCTACTAGTGGTTTTGTGGTTTTGGTTAATCACACATAGTTTTGTTAAAACACAAATCGGTAACTTTTCTAATTACAAGATTAAATATACAAGATATTCTTTGATACTTGAAATCTTGTGATTTGTGGTGTATGTCTTTTTTCTCCGATTATACAAAGGTAAAAGAGAGCCAATTGTTATTAACCCATTCGTTGTATTGAGTAGTGGGGGACCCCTATTTAGGATCTACTTTAATTATTGGGAGGCAGTTTGTACATGTTACTTTGCAATATCATGGGAAGATTATCTAGGTGATTTGTGGTTGTACTCTGTATGCCATGGGGTTTTCTTAGGGAAGGAAAGGATCCAAAGTGATTTTTATACCATTGTGTAACTAGCTAACTAGAGACATGTTGTACAAATCTTAATTAGACCTAGATGTACATTGTACTTAGTGTAATTTTCTAGTTATACTTGTCCCATAATTCGGATCTAGTGGGTCTTTAACACAAGAATTGTTTTTTAATTTGTCGTTAAGGTTTTAAAATGTGGGTATTGGTTTGTAGTCTAGGTAACGTTCTAGGTATTCCGGGGGTTATGTCGAAATGTATTTTATTGGTAACGTAACCCTTTTACGTGACCAATAAATAAAATACGCAAAGTACATAATTATCTTCTTAATAATTATATATTACTTGGTTGATGTAAACCTTAATTTATTTGACGACCGTTTACATTAATTGATTATTTCTAGTCTACACGATTTAGCTTAAAGGTCAAAATTAAAAGTAAACGCGTATCGAACTCAAATAAATTTTGACCATCAATAGAGTCGTACAATGACATGAAAATGAGAAATGTTACAGTCTCCACCCGTTAAAAGAGCTTTGTCCTTAAAGCTGATAGCCTTGTTGTAGATGACGAAGCTCCCTGTTTGTTTGTGAAGAGTGCGGGTATTTCTTTTTGAACGAATCCTCAGTTCCAGAGTGGGAACTCAGGGCCCCGCTTAGAGTTCCAGTGAACCTTAACCAATGGTATCCGGCTTCGCTTCAATCGTTTGATCTCCCGTCCCATAATTTCAACGGGCTCTTCCACAACTAGAGCTTATCGTCAACATGAATTCCTTCTAATGGCATGACTAAAGGTTCATCAGCATAACATTTCTTCAGATTAGACACATCGAATGTCATGTGGCACAACTTGCTCAACTCTTGAGGGAAGTTCCCAGGCTGTGTAGGCAACTTTCCCAACTTTTGCTAACACCTTGAAAGTCCGACGTATCTTGTATTCAACTTGCCTCGCTTACCGAATTGCACAACCCCTTTCTAATGCGAGACCTTGAGCATAACTCTGTCCCCAACCTCGAACTCCATCAGCTTTCGTTTCTGATTGGCGTAGCTCTTTTGTCAATCCTGGGCTTGATCCTCGCCTTTGTTTCAGGAGGATCTTTTCCCGTTTTTCTTGGTATCAATTTCGGACAAGGCATATTGGGGTTCCCCAAACCTCGGACCAGCATCCACCGTGAGATCGACATTTTTGACATATCAGTGCCTCATAAGGGTCGGCCTTTATGCTAGTGTTGATAACTGTTGTGGATGAAAACTCGGCCAATGCAAATGTTTAAACCAGCCTTTGCCAAATATCAACCACCAAGCGACGTAGCATGTCCTCGAGGAGTGTTGATATGGTTATCTCGCTCTGACCCCGTCGGTTTCTGGATGATAGCTGTGTTTTATACTAATATCTGTACCAAAGCTTTCTGAAATGATCTCAAAATTTTGAAAGTAAATCTTCCATCCGATCACAGATATTTTGAGGCAGGTTATCCCGTTGTCTTGCTTACTATCCTATTTAAGTTACAACCTTGCCAATTTGTCTAAACAATTTCATTCTCCTTATTGGCAAAATGTGGGCAGATTTTTGTAAGACGATCAGAATCACCCAGATTGGTGTCATAAAGCCTTGTGACGGAACCTAGGAAGTTTGGTGATAAAATCCATCATTGATTTTATCCCACTTCAACTCGGTATCTCTGGTTGTACATATGGAAATCTGATGGCCTTTGATGTTCGGCCTTGGACCCTTGCACGGGTCAAGTACCTTGCGACATTAGGTGGTGATGTTGCTTTATATTGGGCCCCATATTAGCTTTTTCATGTCTTTGATACATCTTTTCCGAACTGAGATGGATATAGTATTTTGACTTGTGTGATTCGTGCATAATCACGGATCTTAAATCTCCATAGCATGGCAACCAACTCCTGCCGTGTAAATATAAGGTTCCATCGGCACGTGGTTCCAATCTTTCCTTGGGTATCTTCCCTTATGATTCTACCGCCTGGTCTTCATTCACGAGATTTCTCTGGTTTTGTAGGCTTCGATCTGAGTTCTAAATATGTGTTTTGGGAAGATCCAAGCCAATTTGTCATATCTTAAGGACACCCCCCATATGTCTTCTTGTTCGAAACACAAACAAGTTCTTTTCGAAACCTCATTGCTCATTCCGTTCCTTACGGCCCCTTAACGCATCGACCACTATGTTTGCCTTCCGGATGTAACGAATGTCGCAATCGTAATCGCATTACTACTCTAGCCACAACGGCGTTTGCCTCATGTTAGCTCCTTCTGATCAAGAATGTGTTGTAGGTTTTTATGGTCGGTGAACATGGTGCATTTGGTTCCATATGATAGTGGATACCATAATTCTTTAAGGTTATACACTACCGACCACAAGGTTTAAAATCATGAGTGGTGTAGTTACTTCTCGAATGAACTTTAGTTGTTGAGAAGCATAGGCATCACCTTCTCTCTCGCATCAATACACACCTTAAACCCTTGTGTGAAGCATCACAATAGACCACAAAGTCTTCGCTTCCTTCAGGTAAAGCCAGGATTGGCGCACTGCACAACTTCTACTTTATTAACTGAAAAGCATTTTCTTCCTTCTCACCCCAGTCGAACTTGATTCCTTTCTGAGTAAGTCTCGTCATTGACTTAGCAATTTTCGAAAATCCTCCGATGAACCTTCGATAGTAACCAACAAGACCTAAAAATTGGCGGATCTCCGTTGGTGTCTTAGGAGATGCCCAATCTTTGATAGATTCTATCTTGGCTGGATCCACATGTATGCCTCTACTATCAATGACATGTCTGAGAAATTGTACTTTCGGAATCCAAAATTTACATTTTGAAAATTTGGCGTACAACTTCTCTTTCTTAAGCAATTCTAAAATGACCTTGAGATGTTCTTCGTGCTCTTTCTCGTCCTTCGAATAAATCAGTATGTCATCAATGAAGACAATTACGAACTTATCCAAGTAAGGCTTGCACACTCGGTTCATGAGGTCCATGAATACCGCAGGTGCGTTTGTCAGGCCAAAATGGCATAACCTGGAACTCGTAATGGCCATAGCGAGTTCGGAATGCCGTCTTTGGAATGTCTTGCTCTCGCACTCTAAGATGGTGATATCCTGATCTCAGATCTATTTTTGAATAAATACTGGATCCTTGAAGTTGATCAAACAAATCGTCGATCCTTGGGAGTGGATAACTATTCTTTACTGTTAGTTTATTTAACTCACGGTAGTCGATGCACATCCTGAATGACCCATCCTTCGTTTTGATGAATAAGACCGGGGCTCCCTAAGGTGAGGAACTAGGCCTGATGAATCCTTTGTCGGAAAGATCTTGTAATTGTTCCGATAATTCCTTCATTTTGGATGAAGCCAATCGATATGGTGCTCGAGCTACGGGTGCGGCTCTTGGAATTAAGTCGATTTGGAACTCCACTGGTCGTGTCGGAGGAAGACCTGGAAAGTCCTCGGGAAATACTTTAGGAAAATCTCGGACGATTGGTACGTCCTTTATTTGTTTTCCTTTCGACTTGTCCTCCTCTTTCTTGGGGATATCTGCGCCAAATAGACCTGGCCCACCACTAATATATCCTTTTGCCCAGGTACCCTTGAGCTTTTGAACTTAAAGATAACTGTCAAACTGAGATTCTCTCACGTTTTAATCTCGTTGCCACAAATAAAGTCAATGGTTTCTATTCCCATTGGAGAATTTGAAAAAGTTTCTCATTCATCAAACTCTATCACGGATGACATCTCCTTACTAGTCCATACCAATAATGACATCGAAAAAACTACCCAGTTCGTACGGGCATTAGATCTATGTTGAATGGTTGGTCCATAAATTTAAAGTGCAACCTTCGATAGAATAGTGTCAATACGACTAATTTCCCTCCAGCTAAATTCGGACATCATAACAATTTTCTATTAATGGAGTTGGGTGCGGCGGGCTGATGTTAATAAGGAAACCTAAATGCAGTGGATTTAATTAAAGCTGCTTTCGGCTCCAGTGGTCGAATAAGATAGATGCATAGCGGTTATTTAAGAGGAACGTACCTGTGATGACATTGGCATCAGGGTTTCCCGATGCATTTCCTCTCTTTTTTCGCTATTCCCAACTGACTTAAAACCCAGCTTTGTGCATCCCATTTCCTCCATACTTATTCTTCCAACTTAGGACATCTCTCTTGAAATGCCTGGTGCTCCACCACTCAAAACACAGTTCCTTGGATGTTGCCCATTGCCCCACTTCTGAGTATTTAGCAACAACTTGTATTAACAGTAGTTACTCTTGCCAATCGCTTGAGCAAAATGCCCTACTTTGTTGCACTTGTGGCATTTCTGGGTGCACTGGCCATTGTGGTGAAGATGGCAATTGGTGTACTTGGGCAAAGATCCCCCGTAAGGCTTCCTTTCGCCTGTCCCCATATTGTAGACCTTGGCGACATTCTGCCTTTTGAAGGGTTGTTGTGCTCGGTGACCATGGTGCCTGTTCATGGATGATCATCAGCCTCCTTGTGTTGTTAGATTGCTTTTTGGTGGGTGCGGAGTTTGTTGATCCATAAGTCGTTGGGCCAATCTCATATAGTTCATTAACGTCTTAGGTCTGGCAGACTTGGCGTGCCCATAAATGTTGTAGGAAGTCCGCTGATGTTACTTGTCAACCTTCTCGACTTCGTTGGAACAAAACTTGGTAATTTCAGGGTTAGTTCTTGGGAATTAGTTCAGTGTTTTATGCTGGAACATCGTTCCCCTTGACCTTTAGGTTCCAAAGCACCCACCCTCAATTTCTAACTTCTTGATTTAACATGCGAGGACAATACTTGTGTCATCTTTTTATTGAGTATTCCCATGGTAAGTACTTTGCTTATGCTCAGGACCTTCAAGGTTCTTATCTCTGGACCATTCCACTAAGTCTAAGCAGGCCAAAACCTAAACATAGTGCAGGTGGTAAACTTTACTTGATTCTCAATAGCACAACCACTGATATTGAAAAC
The DNA here is from genome assembly GCA_026074375.1 of Tanacetum coccineum. Lineage (NCBI taxonomy): Eukaryota > Viridiplantae > Streptophyta > Magnoliopsida > Asterales > Asteraceae > Tanacetum > Tanacetum coccineum. Next base: position 41,733 of record BQNB010026761.1, on the reverse strand, counting down.
TAACTCCATCTTCTTAATCTACCGAGTCAAACCGACCATGCCTTCAGTCCCTTTGAAGTTCAAAGGTTGGCACTTCATGAAGTTAGCGTAAAAACAAAGGCGCATAGTTTGCATGTTCCTTCGGTTATCCTCGTGCGAACTGTGGCTTCCATATCCATTGGTGGAGTTTTACAAAAGAGCTTGGTCAATCATTGCTTGGATGGATTCTGGAGTCATGTTGTTTAGGTTGGTGTTGTTAACAGGGGTATTTGGTCCTCTTCTAGTCATAGGTGCCATGATTTGTCTAGATCACAAAAGACAAAACATAGGGTTATATGACAAATATAATAATGTATAGATGAGATATCAACATAAGAGAGGTATATAGTACAACATACACATCCATTTCATTCATAACTTTGAAAATTTTACATGAAATAGTTGTCGGAGAAAGAGTGTACTATTCAAGTTAACAGTAAGTTATCGATGTCCATTAGTAAAAGCGGTATAGTACACTTAATACTACAATACAAAAGATCTAAGGCTATGTTAGCGGGGAAAACCCCTAATACTTAACATGCATGTACAATGACCTAGCAAGATAAAATAACATAAATCACTAGATGTGACCGTCAGCATCCCCAGAAGCATCCTCTTGTAGTGATCTGGAATCCTAGCTCGGTCCTGACTGTCTAGCTCTCCTCGCTTACTCTCGCAGTGCTAAAACAACTCGGCTGCATGTAGCCTCATTTCTTGCCTCATGTCTCTAATAACTTGGAGAGTCTCTACCATCTGGTTCCTGGACGCCTACGGGTTGTCTCTCGAGACGTATGGGCTAAACTCAGCATTGCTGCATCTGGAAAACGAGTTCAATGTACTGGTGCATTTTTGGGGCTGATGAAGAGTACCCTGCAGCTATAGCTGTGTCTAGTATGCCTGGAGATGGGTCCTCGTTGGTGAATACACTTGATCTCGGTTTAGGTCTGAAGACTCCTGTTGAGTTGCCTGACTCAATCCTTCGAGTGTGGCCCAAGCCTCTCGGGAAGCATAGGCCTCCTCCTCCACCATCCATACTGTCTCCTGGAGAGTCATCCTATCCCCCATAAGTAAATCGACCCGCGGTGAGTCCATATCGACTCGCTGTGATATATGAGACCTACTATCCTGAGCATCCTCTAGTAAAGCATACAAGTCTTGTGTATCATGCTCATGGAGCTCAACAAGCTCTATGACTCTAGTATTGACCTCTCCCACGATCATGGTGCTATCTTAGGAACTGACTCTCTTGCCAGATTCTACCCAAGTATCCACTATTTACTGTAACTAACATCTCTAATACCCCTTGTCGCCTCCCTTCGCGTCTACCGCTGACCAAATCCGAATCTTCCCGCCCTCTGGTAGGTCTAGCGTAGTAGAACTCTCACCCGACCTCGTATCTAGGCCTAGGGTGGGACAAATACAAACCTTTTTGCTGGTGGTGGCTGCTCAGACTTGGGAATATTATCCCTACGGTCAACAGGTGGTGGTACGTATAGAGATGGTGGTAGTGGTGGTAGTGGAGGTGATGGTAATGCGGTAGTAACTGCATTAATAAGAGCCTGAGTGGATACTATCCTGAGTGTCTGGATTTGGGTTGGACACCCAGATGATGGTAGTAAAGGTGATGGCACAGGTGGTGGCAATGAATGTGTAGGTGGGGCTTGTACACCTAGAAGGGCGCTCTCTTGCAGAGGGGGTGTGGTGATTGTGAAGACTAGGTGGGATGGACCTGTCCCATTGTGATGTGAGTGGTGTCGATGGAGTAGTTATGGCCTGACCATTAGAGTCTCTCAACCTTTTTGCCTTCTGGTGGGAGGGATCATTATTATGGATAGTCTGTGGCCGGATGATAAACTAGCAAATAGTAATGTCAATGGTAGGGTCGTGGGTTATAACTGGCTTTTATTTCATCAGGTGGGAAAACAGGCTCATCAACAGGTACAACAATAGCAGAGTCGGCCAGAGCTAAGTGCTCCTCCTCCTCCTCCTCATCATCATCCTCATCCTCACCATCAGCGTCATCCCCAGATGAATCGCCGTCATCATCATCTCCATCATCTCCCCCGTCCATAGGATAGTCGACCGGACCATCCTCTGTCTCATCATCCTCGTACTCCTCTAGATCCTCCTCGGGATCCGACTCAGTAACATATCCGGGTGACTCAGCAGTAGGTGAATCAACAGGAGGTAATGGCTGCTCCTCAGCTGGAAACTCATGCTCATCCTCCAATGGTATATACTCAGGGTATATAGGCTCTGGCACGTAGTCAGGATCATGTGCCTGTACGAACATAGGCTCACGCTCATCCTCGTCTTGAGGAACTGGCGGTGTCTGTGGATCCTCTGGGCCTGGTATGTAATCCGGTGATGGTGGGGCTACTGGCTGTATCGGGAGTCCGTCGTATCCTAATACGATGACCCGTGGAATACCTCCCTCAGATATCTCCTCATCATCGGCTCCCCAGAAGGCTCTGCCGGGCTCAGAGTCGGTGTAAACGGAAGTGTAGGTAACAGCAGATGTCGCAGAAGACATGATTACTGCAAAAAGCAAAAATAACTTATATAAGTATTACTTATAGGAAAGATCGGTATGATATGTCTGTAAGCTTTAATTATAAAAGTCTTATAGTAATATACGTAATATCATTTATATACACGTATATCAATCATGTAAGCACTTAGTACCCTACTAATGCTAAAACAATGCATGTCACGTATGATATTTGTACTAGATTGTGTGTAAACAAGTAATGCATGTATGTCCCTCGCAAATCCTATTTGTGAAAACAATGTTTGAAAATGGTTATAGTCCAGACAAAACTTTTGAACTGGTTCTCTATAACCTTGGCTCTGATACCAATCTGTAACACCCATAAATCTGAGTACGCAGCAGAATGTTAAATATCCGAGGGCGTTACTTTATGGATCAATAGCATAAGATCTTAGAACGACTACTAAACGTGTCGTTTGAAAAAGATACATTGGATTAACAAATATACTTTTTGTTAATAAGCCCGTGCTTCAAATTGTTAACCATATAATAAAGATTTCGGTTTATAACAAATGTCCCCCAAAATGTTAATAAACCCCAAAATCTTAATTGTTGACTCTTCGATTATTGACTTCCAATGTATATCGACTCGTGCCATTATTGAACTGAAAACCATGCTTAAATAACTGTCAACATAAAGTTGGTGAATTCATTAGGTTTATGTAATCAATTATAGGACCGCAAGAGTTTCTAAGGGTATGATTTAAGCCAAAATATGCAAACAATCATAATAATAAGTAAAGTAATTACGTTTCCTAAGCTCATGACACCGAGGCTCGACGTATATGAATGCAATTATAAATTGCCAACTGGTGTCCGTGAATGATGTGCTAACCCTGCAACATCCCAAATTCGACATGGTATGCGTTCGTTCCCAGTGATAGCTAGTCACCCGAACGGGGATTGTCAATCCCTAATAGATCTATCCATAACATTCGCGCCCGCACAATGTAATTCCCAATCACATCTATGCAATTAACAGTTCATGATCATGGACATAAAGGGGTTATGGTAACTTAGGCAAACACGTAATCATGGCATAAAATGTACACTTGCGTCCAGTTTGTAAAACAAAGCATGTTATCACCCCAAGGATGTAAATCATTTAAATAATTGTAAAGCATGGGGCTATGAACTCACCTTAGCCGGTAGTTCCCTGAATGATAACAAGTATCCAAGTAAGCAGTGAATCACACCGTTAAGTACCTAAGTAAGTACGGTCAAGTCTTAGTTTACATATTTAAACTAATGACTCATTGTATAAACTAAATCTCATTTTAAGTTTATATATACCGTGATCACTTGTGTAGTGATGCACAAGGTTATTGTATTTATACTTTCGATGGTTCTCGAGAAACGTGTAATCATTATTTAATAAATAATATAATTTATTAACTTGTTATTAAATCCGTTCGATGTCCGAATATCTTTAATGTTCGACCGACGTGTTAAGTGTTTTATTCATTTCACTTTGGTTCTAACATACCCTTAGGTTTCTAGTTATTACACTTTTAGTCCCTAGGTTTGTAAATACACCCTTTTATGTTTAAAACCCTTTTAGTTTCAAAAGTGACATGATTAGTCCCTTGAATTTACAAAAGTTAGTTTTTGATTCTTTTAATTTCACTTAGCTCCCTAAGTTTCAGAACGTTGCAGGAATAGTCCCTAGGGTTATTAGAATACGAAAAGAATGACAATACTAGTCCCTTAGGTTTCGGCATTTACGATTTTAGTCCTTTGACTTGCGAAAATTCTATTTTAGCTCCGAGTAAATCCCAACGAGTGGCATTTCTCTTTGTTAAGCTTGTTTAAGTTATAAAAATTGTTTCGGCTTAAAAATAAGCTATCCGAGCTTATTTTTGGCTTAACGGGCCTTATTGGGCCCGTTAAGGTCCGTTTAGCTTTTTAGAGGTCCGTTATAGTTTTAATAAGTTCAAATGTTTGCAATAAGCTCACGAGAGCCTGTTAAGCTTAAAATAAGCTCGGTGAGCTTATTGAAGCTTATTTCGAGCTTATTGGGCCCGTAAGCCCAATAGCTTGGCCCGATGTACCCTTCAATGTTTCTAGGCTTTTACTAGACCATATTCAACTCGTTTTAAGCCCAAATAAACTGTTTGTAATTTGGCTTATTTAAAATAAGCTAATAAGCTAATAAGCACTTTCTTTGGGCCGGTTTTGGGTTCGTTATGGGCCCGATAGAGATCTAGGGTGTTTTGTTGGGTCCATTTGGGTCCGTTAAGCTTATTTAGATCCAATAAGCACTTGGGAGGTCGGTTTGCTTATTTAGCTTATCCGATAAGCTAATAAGCTCTCCGTTGGGCCTATTTGGGCCCGATAGCCACCCGAATGGGTTCTAGGGTTTAGGGCTTGGCCCGTTAACCTTATTTGAGTCCGTTAAGCCCTTTGAACTTGTATAAGCTGCGCAAATAAGCTGTTAAAGCTTATTGTGAGCTTATGGCTCACGTTGGGCTTGCGAAAAGGGCTAGTAAGCCCGTTAAGTGTTCGGTTGGTTTTCAAAGAGATGCAATAGGTCCATTAAGGTTCTTAGCTCCATTCTTAAGCTCAATAAGCCGTGTGTAGGCACACGAATGAGCTATCTAGCTTATTGTGGCTTACAAGCGCACATTGGGCTCGTGTTGGACTCTTAACGATGGGTCGTGTAGCCCATGAAGGGTTCGAATGGTTTACTAGTGTGTTCATGGTTTCGATAATTCGTTTAGCACTTAAACAAGAGTGCCTAGCCCTTTCTAAGCATGCCCCGTGACATGCAAACGTTTAATATTGTCGAATACGTGTTTCCACACCCTTACATCGTGATTTCAACTATAGTTTACGTATAGTTTCTTTTTAAATTTACGAATAAGGCTCATTACTCACGTCGTGTACATTTTTATATAACAAGGTTATTGTTCGCGTTAGTTTATATGTTTCTAGCATCGTGCAAGCTATTAAATGAGTACAATGTGTTCATGGCAAGTTCATTTCATGTTTATCTTGCGTGTTTTCACGCTAGTACTTCGCATGCAAATACACTTGACCCCTAGACTAGATTACAATAAACGAATACGTACATTACAAAGGAAATGTGTTGCGTGCAACTTACAAAGGTCCTAAGCTCTTGGTTGTGGCTTGCGATGTAGTGTGATGCGTATACACCCAAACGTGTTTAATCCTCAAGCTTCAAAGCTTGTAAACCCAACTCCTTAGCTTGTGCTTCCCTCTTAGGTCATTATACTCGATCTTGAAGACCTCTTTGGGTTATTAGGGCAAGGTTTTATCGCGTAAGGTTCGGTTAAAGGGTATACCGATCGTGATAGGAGATACGTGTGTATGTGCCTATTGTTTGAGGGTTGTAAGAGTTTAGAAAATGTATTAAGTGTAGTTGTGAGAGTGTATTTATAGGGAATAAGTCTAGTTAGCTTTTCTAGTCCACAACCCAAACCGGATCGTGCCCTAGGGGGCGGTTTTAAAGGGTTTTAGTTAATTACACATGGTTTTTGTTAAACCACCATAAGTACATGTTTTAATTGCCTAGGTGGTGTACAAGATTATGCTTAGCTAGGAAAATCTTATGGGTTTATGTGTTTGTCCTTGATTGTCCGCGGCATTAGGAGAGGAAAAGAAGCAAGGTGGTTATTATCCATTGTGTCAAAGTTCATTAGGGAACCATTAGGACAAGATTTAATTACCTAGCCTAAGTACATGTACTTAAAGATCACAAATAGAGATTTGCTAGTTTATAAATCCACATGGGACGATTTGTAGTGGATTTACTTGTCTATATTCGGCATTAGGGTGATAATAGTACAAGACTTGGATAAATTTCGACTTTAAGTTATCAAAGTGGGTATTGGTTTGAGTCTAGGTAAGTCTAGGTATTTCCGGGGTGCGTCTAAATGTATTTTATCGCGAAACGTAACCCTTTTACGTGACCAATAAAAATAAAATACGCAAAGTACATAATTATTCTCAAAATAATTATTCCTTACTTGGTTGATGTAAACCCTTAATTTATTTGGTGACCGTTTACATTCATTGATTATTTCTAGTCTACGCGGTTTAGCTTAAAAGTAAATATTAAAAGTAAACGCGTATCAGACTAAAATAAATAGTGATCATTAATATAGTCGTACAATGACACGAAAATGAGAAATGTTACAGTCTCCACCCGTTAAAAGAGCTTTGTCCTCAAAGCTTAAGACCTTGTAGTAGATGACGAAGCCCGGTTTGTGAAGAGTTGTGGGTATTTTTGTTTGAACGAATCTTCACGTTCCCAGGTGAACTCAGGGCCCCGCCTAGAGTTCCAGCGAACCTTAACCAGTGGTATCCGGCTCCGCTTCAATCGTTTGATCTCCCGTTCCATGATTTCAACGGGCTCTTCCACAAACTGGAGCTTATCGTCAACATGAATTCCTTCTAACGGCATGACTAATGGTTCATCGGCATAACATTTCTTCAGGTTTGATACATGGAAAGTGTGGTGAACTCTGCTCAACTCTTGAGGAAGTTCCAGCCTGTAGGCAACCTTTCCAACTTTTGCTAATACTTTGAAAGGTCCGACGTAAGAAAATTTTTGGTAAACCGAGTCCGGTACAAGTAGACTTCACATTATTCAACAACAACATCTATGTAAGCAACCTACGAAAAATCATTGCTTAAACAAGAAAAAAATATAAAAAAATAAAAAATAGATAGAAAAATAAAAAAAAAAAAAATACAAACAAAGAAATAAAATCTAGAAAAAAAGCAAAAAATAAAAAAAAAAAAACAAATAACACTAAAGAGAACTAATAAAAAAAACAATAAAACAAAAAAAAAAAAAAAATTAAGAAAAAAAGAAAAAAAAAAGACAAGAAAATAAAAGAAATATAAAAAAAGATATCAAAACAAAAAAAACAAAAAAAACAAAAAAACAAAGAAAAAAAAAAAAAATTAAAAATAAAAACAAAAAAAAAAAAAAAAAAACTAAAGAGAGAAAATAATTAAAATGTCGAGAAAAAAACACAACAAAAAAATAAAAAAAAAAAAAACAAGAAAAACAAAAAAAAATAACTAAATATAAAAAAAAAAAAAAAAAATTAAAAAAATTATTAATAATAAAAAAAAAAAAAAAAACAAATGTTAAAAAAAAAGAAAAAAAAATAAAAACAAAAAAATATAAAACAAAAGTGAAAGAAAAAAAAAAAAATAGAAAATCAGTAAAAATAAAAAAACTAATACAAGAAAAAAAGAAATAAAAAAAAAAAAGAGGCGAAAAAAAAAATTAAAAAAAACAAAAAAAAAATAAAAGAATAGGAAAAAAACATTAAGAACATAAAAAAAAAGATAAAGAAAAGAAAAGAAAAAAAAAAAAAAAAGAAAAAGAAATAACCAAAAAAATAAAACAAAAAAAAAAAAAAAAAAAAAAAACAAAAATAAAAAACAAAAAAAAAAAAAAAAAAAATGATAGAAAAAGAAAGAACAGACAAAAAAAGAAAACAAAAAAAAAATAAAATAAGGGGGGGGAAAATAAAAAAAAAAAACAAATAAACAAAAAAAAAAATAAAAAGGGGGAATAATGAAAACAGAAAAAAAGTCACAGAAAGGGTAAAGAAAAGAGAAGGGAAAAGCAGAAGTGCAGGAGGGGGTCTCAGAACGAGGCAGAAGAGTGAAGATCTGTTGGAAAAAGGAGGGAACTGGGGATGCAGGAAAAAATCTAACAAAAAGAAAAAATAGAAAAAAAAAAACAAAAAGAGATTTATAAGATAAAAAAAAGGGGGAAAATCTTCTTCAGAGGGGTCATGGTTAGAAAAGAAAAAGTATAATAAAAAACAAAGAAAAAAAAAAAGAAAATAAAAAATAAAGTGTTAAAAAAAAAAATAGAGAGTAAAGTAGTAATAAATAGATAAAAAATATAAAAAAAAAGATTAATAAGACTAAAAAAAAACGAGAATACATATATGAGTACAATGAAAACAAGAAAAAATATGTAGACACATTCTTCTGGCAGAACTTAGACGGGAGGATACATGTTTATCAATGAGTTGTGTTACGATATAACAAATAGATAGAGGAGACTAATTAAATACATAAAATGGTACATAGCTATAAATAAATGAGAGATTATAAGCACAAAAGAAAGAATGAAGAAAAAACATACAGCAAAACCACAATGAGGAGACACTACCAACCTACACAACGCTAAAAAACCCAATTCTATTACACATTAATCAAAAGTATCTTCTAATCTACAAGAAAAGACTACCAAAGTAACAGAACATAAAAACAAAATATCAATGAAAAAAAAAATAACAACAGATTATCTAAATCTTACAACTTCAAAACACACAACAAATCACAAAATCAAAGAAAACTTAACCCGAAACAAGAACAAATAAAAAATAAAGAAAAAAAAAAAAAGAGAAAGAATAAAAAAAACAAAAAAAAAAAAAAAGAAAAAAAAAAAAAAAAAAAAAAAAAAAAAGAATAAAAAAAAACAAAAAAAAAAAATATAATAAAAAAAAAAAAAAAAAAAAAAAAAAAGATAACAAAAGAAGAGTAAAAAAAAAAAAAAAAAAAACAAAAAAAAAAAATAAATAAAAAAAAAGAAAAAAAAAAAAAAAAAAAAAAAAAATCTAGAAAAAAAAAAAAGGGGTTAAAAAAAAAAAATAAAAACTAAAAAAAAAAAAAAAAGAAAAAAAAAAAAAAAAAAAAAAAAAAAAAAAAAAAAAAAAAAAAAAAAAAAAAAAAAAATAAAAATAAAAAAATAAAAAAAAAAAAAAAAATAAAAAAAAAAAAAAAAGAAAAAAAAAAAAAAAAAGAAAATGATAAAAAAAAGATTAAAAAAAAAATAAAAAAATAAAAAAAGAAAAAAAAAAAAAATAAAAGAAAAACAAAAAAAAAAAACAAAAAAAAAAAAAAAAAAAAAAAAAAAAAACAAATAAAAAAAAAAAAAAAAAAAAAACAAAAAAGAAAAAAGAAAAAAACAAAGCATAAAGAATGACCTCTAAAGGGTACGTTTTAAAAGTAAACACTGTTGCATAAATTCAAAATATTAATAAATTTTACATTGATCAAATTCAAAGGATTCAAAAGTTAAAATGTGAAAGCTTAAATAAGTTCAACAACGGTATTTAAAGACATAGATAAATTTTTGGTAAACCGATCCGGTCAAGTAGACTTCACATTAGTCAAGCAACAACATCTATGCTAAGCACCTAAGAAAAACATGCTTAAACGTCAACATAAAGTTGATGAATTCATAGGTTTAGTTCAAACGTAATTAATGTGGACCATAAGATTATCAAAACATATGCGACAGTTATAGGAGATACAACTTCACATAAAGAGGCATTTACGTTGCACTAAGCTCGTGACACTAAAGCTAATACTGAAAGATAGCATGTACATTGCTATAAAAGGCTTGCCCTTCAGGTTTCTGACCAAAGACTACCTAACTATTTTTGACATGACATATAACCGTTAGTCCTTGGCAAACTCAGACTAGTAAATGCTTCTTACCCGGATATGGATAATTATTCCTAATAGATCTATTTATTCACTCGCGCTCACTTAACCAGCCAGTTGGTTAAAGGTGATTAACAATTCATGATAATTCGGGCAATAATAGTCTAAATGCTATTTAGGCAACACGTAAACGGAGAATTTCTCATGTATAGTACTTATGTCCAGTTTTAAAAGCAAGCAATGTTTGTTACCCCAAGTTATAAAACAATTATTCAAAATAAATAAAAAGTGGGGCTATGAACTCACATTGATTGGTGAATCAAAGAAGAATAGTCTATAATAAAATCACACGACAGCGAACAACGGTTCGTAAAGACAACCTATGAAATGAAGGTTTGGTTTAATATAGGAGTTGCATAGAATCGGGGATAATGCACAAGGATTTACTAGTGTACTTTTATTAATATATCTCCAAAAATTAATGTTTGTGATCGCATTGTAATTAAAATATTTTTGTAAGTAAAACAAATAATTAATAATATATATTAATATTACATACATATATGTCTAAGTAAATGTATTTTATATTTATTTATATTTATTTATAGATTTTTATATTTATATATATATTGTTTGGCACTTTATTAAATTCCCGTATATCTACTTTTTATCATGTGCGTTTTCTAATGTTTACTAAGTATAATAACTTATAAAAATTTCGGCATGACCATTTCGTGTTTACACGGTTTTCCAAAAGTCGTAGGACTTTAATAAAAACTTTTCCAAATTACTTTCAATTCCTCTTTTACATAATACCGAAACTATACATCATCCAAAACCCTTTTATTATTTAATCAAGACATATTTTGGTCCTTATTGGGAACCCACTTTTCATAATTACAAACTATACATCATCAAATCTCTTATTATTCGCAACGTCCAATGTTTAAAATGAGTTAAACGTATAGCGTCTAAGTCGTACACTATCAAATAAGCTATTCATGAACTTATTCAATAAGCTACACTATAGCTTTACGCCTTGGTGTATTGTATTCATGTTGGGCCTTGGCCCGTTAAGTCCAAAAATATAGTTTTACTTATCCATATAGTCTGATAAGCAAAACATTAAATAATAAACACGCAACTTAATAATAAGCTATCAATAAGCTCACAATAAGCCACAATAAAATAAGTCGAACCTCATAAGATCAAGAATAAGCTTGTGGTGTTGGCCTTGTATGTGGGACGTGGCTAAAAGCTCAAGCAAAACATATTCGGGCTTATTTATTAAGCCGAAATAAGTTTACCATTTGTCCCTTTAAAATAAGGTAGAAAATAAGCTAACAAATATAAGCCGAAACAAAATAAGCTAAACAAATACTTCTCCTTTCTTTTCTAGTTGGTCTGAACCATACATAAGCCCATTAAACTCAAAAAAATAAAATTAGATTTTCCAAAAGCTTATTATATAAGCCGAATGAAAATAAGCTGGAAATAAGCTCAATAAATTTAAGTTACAAGAAACAAGCTTGAACAAATATTTCTTTGTGTTTTCTATTTTAGGACGCAACATATATAAGTCACATAAGCTCAAAAATAATCAAATAAGCTTTCCTATTTGCCTATTATATAAGCCGAATACAAATAAGTTATAACATACCATTTTGATTACACAAAAATAACCACGATCACAAAACTATACTTTCCTTATATTTTCTTTTATTATTTTTGAACCATAAGCATAACCTTTTAAGGTTTATGTAGTTTTAAAATCTTTGTTTTTACAAAATAAGTTGTACAACTAGTAAGTATGCATCAAGATGATTATAAAAGTACAAGTTATGAAAAGATTTGAAGACTTACAAAGATTGAAGGTTTTTAGAAGGATGAACAAAATGTTGTTTAACAAATACCAAGATGATACAAATGATCAAACCTTCAACAAATCTTCAAGAGTTTTTGATCAAAGATAAAAAAATTTGAATTTATATATGTGTGTGTGTTTTCGTGGCTAGGGAGAGCAAGAGAAAAAAAGAAAACTCAAATGCTAAGTGTGTGTGATATGAATAAAAAATGAGAAGTAACATGGTATATATGGACAATTGCTTCATACACTAAAAGTGTGTAGTGTGTGTGTGCCGTAGGATAGGACAAGGAGAGGAGAAGGGACGAAAATGATCTCCCAATCACAATTAAGCAAGGACAAATGCTAGTTGGAATCTTGTCTTATTACTTAAAATTCAAATTTGGCATCCAAGGTTCATAATGGGTGTTTGTTTGGACGAACAAGACAAAAAGCGAGGGGGGGGGGACCAAATGGTTTTCAATCTTTTAAGATGCTAGTTCTCCTTGTTTGATTTAATTTCCAAGCCTTTTATGCATATACTCATAGTTTAAATAAAACACGATTCATGCAAGTAATGAAACGAATAACGGTACCACCAAAAATTATGAAATTTTAAATATTATCTTAAAATATAAAAACACGGCTATTGCCAAAATACTACAACGTTAGGTGTCCCAGTTCGCTCCCGGAGATGATTCTCAAATAAATAGCGAGAAAACTTCCTGGTTAGACGTAAAAGTTAAACGAAACTTTAAAAATTCAAATTAGCTACCGAAAATGGCTAAATTAATGAATAGAGGTTTGTGGGGTGTCACATCCTTTCCTAGTTAAAAGAGCTTTGTCCTCACAGCTACGACGTAGTTTCTGCCACGGGCGTATAAATTAGGAAAAGATGAGGGTACTTCTTTTACATTTGATCTGCACGCTCCCAAGTGAACTCAGGACCTCTCCTAGAGTTCCAGCATACTTTGACAATTGGAATACGGCTCTAATTCAAACGCTTGACCTCACGGTTCATGATCTTGACAGGTTCTTTGATGAAGTGCAGTTTGTCGTTGATTTGGATTTCATCCAATGGTATAGCAAGAGGTTCATCAGCCAACATTTCTTCAAATTCGAGACGTGAAACATACTATGAACTCTACTCAACTGCTCTGGGAGTTCAAGACGATAGGCAACGGTTCCTACTTTGGCAATGATCTTAAAAGGTCTTATATAGTGAGGGTTTAGCTTTCCCCGTTTGCCAAAACATATCACCCCTTTCCATGGAGACACTTATAACATGACCTTATCTCCTATTTGAAACTCAAGGGGTTTCCGTCTTACGTTGGCATAACTTTTTTGATGATAGGCAGCTTGGATACAACTCTTGATTTCAACGATCTTCTAAGTCATCTCGTGGATGATCTCTAGGCCAGTGAGCTGACTAACTCCAACTTTAGCCCAACAGATAGGTGATCGACACTTGCGCCCATACAACGCCTTAAATGGAGCAGCCTTAATGCTGGTATGGTAACTATTGTTATACAAAAATTCTACCAATGGTAAGTGTCTATCCCAACCTTTTCCAAAGTCGAGTACACAGGCTCGTAACATGTCCTTCAATGTCTGAATGATTCTCTTACTCTGATCATTGGTCTATGGATGACCTAATGCTCTATTAAGGGACTTCTAAAAATTTGACATAAATCTCCCATCATGATCAAAGATGATCGAAACTGGCACTCCATGCCTTGAGACTACTTCCTTCAAGTATTGTCTCGTCAACTTCTCTAACATGTCATCTTCTAGCATAGGCAAGAAATGAGCAAACTTAGTGAGATGATCTACGATTACCCAAATTGTGTCTTGATTGGTTGCTGTTGAAACCTTAATTGTAGGCTTCATAGATCGTTTTGCCCATCTAGGATATCATAACATTGATCACGCAGCGGAATAACAAATAAGAACAACAATGTTATGAACAAGGTTTTATTCATAAACTAATAAAATATAAACTATTCGATTTTAATCAGTCGACTATGAACTATTACATAAACTAATAAGCTAACTATTAGACTCTCATTGGAGAGATCTAACTATAATGGATATAAAACTATTCACCCTAATACCCTTTATATAGAGGGATATTAAGGCTTACAAAGGAAGCTAATTAATTATATTAGGAAGCTAATTAAAACTAATTAAAACCTTCTTTTATCTTTGATATTCTTTGACTTTTCAATGCCTATCTTCATGGAAATCTTCCAGCTTTTAATTCTTCCATATGTAGAATACCAAAGTGTCATATTAATCCCTTGTTGTTTCATTCGTCTTCATTTATGCATATGTAATTTTGTAATCATCAAATCTGAGATCCCAACAATCTTCCCCTATTTGATATTACAAAACAATCTTCATGAATGAAACAATCATCAAAGCTTCCCCTTGAATTAAGATCTTCTTGTACATGTCACCACTCATAAGTAAGCTGCAAACCATATAGTCTTCTTCCCCTTTTTGTAATCATCTAATAGGGGTCTTCTGTAGATAAGCAACTCGTGAACACTTCCCCTTAAGTGGTACATGTAGATGGTTAAGCATGTTAACAACAATCTTCCCCTAAAAGTATGCTAACCATCTCTTTGAATCACGAAATCAGTTGGCTTCAAATAGTAATTATTAATGAAAATCATCTAAGTGCAATAACATCATCCTCTCTTATGTGACTGTTGCCTCAGTCGGCGATCTACTTGTAGTCCTTGTTTGTATCGGTGCCTCACCTCGGCGATCTACAAACAAAAAGGTTTGATTGTTCTTCTTATTTAGAGTTTCTCATAGGCTCTGATACCACTTGTGAGTCCCTTGTTGAATAGATCTTTGCAGCCTATTAAGGATGATAGCCAAGATGTATAAATACAGTTAACTATGTAGAAACAATGATTATGAATACTATGTGTTAATGCGGAATCTTAACACAAGTACTAAGAAGAACAGTGAATAACTAAATAATAATTTCTATTAATCTGCTTTGAATGATTATAGATTACTAACTAATGAGATATGATTTTGCTATGAGATATCTTAATATCGTATCTCTAACTATGCCAAGAGGGATCTTTTTATAGACTAAGGATAAACCCTAACAGGCTTACAATACTATTAATACTTTCCTAAGTATTATACATTAATACTTTTAATGCTTTCCATAATATGTAGTCAAATGTATTAAATACAATGACTAAGTATTTAATACTTTCCTTTGTAACTTCTCAATCAGCATTAATCTTGAGTCATAATCTTCTCATCAGCATTAATCTTAAGTTACAATCTTCTCATCAGCATTTATTTTTTTTAATCAACATTAACTTGATATTAACCAGCAATTGTAACTTCTTTCAGCGGTATTAAGTTAGTATTGGCAGTACTAACTTTGCTCTAGCAGTACTAACTAATTAGTTTAGTACTGACAGTACTAACTGTTGGCTTGGTAGTACTAACTCTGAAGTGTTTAATTCCCAACAATCCTCCCCTAAACTTGATATTCATCTGGATTAATCATTAAGTTTCTTCATTAAAAGCTTCTTAATCTCCAGGAGGATTTTTACTCTTGCAGTCAAACCAACTTTGTATAGTCTTTTCACCTTATGAGTTCTTGACCTTCTTCTTGCAATCTCACTTTGTTGAGAGGTCTTTGTATTCTCCAAATCAAGAACCATGGTAAGAAAATTGGATTACATAATTCCTAACAATCCTCTCCTAAACTTGAACTTCACTTGTGAACTTCAAGTTTCTTGTGATTGAGCTTTTAAGGATTGTATCCAAGCACTTCTTGACTGCATTCTTTATCTTTATGAGCATTTGCTTTGTGATTTTATTGAAAGCAGATCATACTTTTGCTTTCAATCTTGAATTTGCATCTCATCTTTTCGGCATCACAGCTACACAGCAACATCCAACTAAGTTGGTTTTGTAGTTTTTAACAAACTACCAGCCATCTACGGATTTGATATTCCTTTACCAGTAGCCATTTGCTCTGGGATAGAATGCTTCATTGCCATAACATGGGGCATTGATAAACCATATAGTTTTTAGCAAACTATCAGCTATCAACAAATTTAATTTGTCTTTACCAAGAACTATTTGATCTTGGACTAGCCAACTCTTCACTAAGAAGCAAGCTGAGTTGAAAACCCTACAATTTTTGGTAAATTGTCAACTATAAATGGATTTGATAAGTCTTTACCACAAGCCGTTTGCTTATGGACTAGCCAGTTCTTATGCCTGTTAAGCATGGTGAACTGATGACCATTTGTTATGTGGTGATTAAACCAACACTTAACAAACCTTCTCATTGCTCTGATACCAATTGTAAAAGCCTTAATTATAGACTTCATAGATCTTCAAAAATAACATAAAAACCTTGTAGATCCTAGATATCAAGAGTAACCCGCTATGATACCAATTGTTGAAACCTTAATTGTAGGCTTCATAGATCGTTTTGCCCATCTAGGATATCATAACATTGATCATGCAGCGGAATAACAAATAAGAACAACAATGTTATGAACAAGGTTTTTATTCATAAACTAATAAACTATAAACTATTCGACTTTAATCAGTCGACTATGAACTATTACATAAACTAATAAGCTAACTATTAGACTCTTATTAGAGAGATCTAACTATGATGGATATAAAACTATTCACCCTAATACCCTTTATATAGAGGGATATTAAGGCTTACAAAGGAAGCTAATTAATTATATTAGGAAGCTAATTAAAACTAATTAAAACCTTCCTTTATCTTTGATATTCTTTGACTTTTCAATGCCTATCTTCATGGAAATCTTCCAGCTTTTAATTCTTCCATATGTAGAATACCAAAGTGTCATATTAATCCCTTGTTGTTTCATTCGTCTTCATTTATGCATATGTAATTTTGTAATCATCAAATCTGAGATCCCAACAATCTTCCCCTATTTGATATTACAAAACAATCTTCATGAATGAAACAATCTTCAAAGCTTCCCCTTGAAATAAGATCTTCTTGTACATGTCACCACTTTAAAATAAGCTGCAAACCATATAGTCTTCTTCCCCTTTTTGTAATCATTAAATAGGGGTCATCTGTAGATAAGCAACTTGTGAACACTTCCCCTTAAGTGGTACATGTAGATGGTTAAACATGTTAACAATAAGCTTCCCCTGAAAGTATGCTAACCATCTCTTTGAATCACGAAATCAGTTGGCTTCAAATAGTAATTATTAATGAAAATCATCTAAGTGCAATAACATCATCCTCTCTTATGTGACTGTTGCCTCAGTCGGCGATCTACTTGCAATCCTTGTTTGTACGTAACAAAAAGGTTACCCTTGTCACATAATTGATTAAAAAGCCATTGCATCAAATGTCTTCATAATACTCTCCAAAACAAACCATTATTTCATCATTGTTCGAGATCCAAATGCGTCCGTGTTGTCCCATATCGGACAAAGCTAGCAGAATTAACCATAAGCCTAGCAGACTTAACCGAGTAATGCTAGCAGAATTAACATCCAAACCAAATAGCAACACTTTTTCTGTCCCAAAGCTGTCACTAAACTGTCACTGAGCTGTTGTTAGCGACACATAATCTGTCACTAAACTGTTACTAAGCTGTCACAGTGAAGATGTTTCCTTCCTCCCATATCATTTAGTGACACGCAGTCTGTCACAAGGCTGTTGCAGATTTGTTACTAATATAACACTACCAGAATTAACCTTGTAGCCACCAGACTTTACCTTCAACAAGCAGTATTAATCCCGTATACAACCAGAATTAATAATTTATGACCAGTATTAACCTCCTATACTTGTATACGAAAATCCAAAGATCCAGCCCAAGTATGATGAAGTCCATAAAATCATATCCTTTTGAACCCATGTGCGAACAGTAACAATCAACATGTATAAATTCTTCTCACGTGAACAACACTAAGTACTTTTGACAGTACTATTTTTGAGCAGGCATTCGAACAGTAATAAACATGTAGCAACACTTACTAACCTTGAATCCCAATGATTCTTATAAGCCCAAATTCGCCCAAGAAGTATTAATAATTAAAGGCAGTACTAAAATTTATACACGGTAGTATTAAGTTCCTTGAAGCCCAATAGTTGTTATAAATATAAAAACCCACGAACAGCTATTACCATCTTGACAAACAATTTAGATTTATGCCATATCTTTTATTTTAATAACTGAATCTTTTCATTCTTTAACAAATTATCATAAGTCAATCATTATCCTTGCAACAATCAACTTATAAACATCACCTTTTTCATTAGGGTTTCGTTAAAGAAACCATGTATAATATTAAACCCTAATAAGTTTTGATCATGTCACTATGAACATAAACATGTAAAACCTTAACAATGACATAAACCTCTTTTCTTTCATTCTTTGCTGTTGCTGTTGTTTCAGAATACCATTCACGTTCACAAAAAGATAACAGATTCATAAGATCTAGTATAACAGTGGCGTGTAACCCTAATCATTATACAAACAACATGTAATCAAAACCTTTTAATGATCATCTTGAGATATTGAATAACAACGTGAGGTTGATCATCTGTTAAGAACTTCTGCTGGTCGTTAGCATGTGAATCCAAACACGGCGTCATACCCAAGATCAGTATGATATATATTTTTGAAAAGCATCAGATCCATCACGAATGCAGAGTGGTGGCTATAATGAAAACCTAATAAAAGGTCTATCAAGACAATATGATCCACCAATAAACGTGCTACTAGGGTTCATCATCACCCCCTTGGGTAACTCACCAAGACTAGTAACACCAAAAACCTTTAAAAATATGCACGACCAAAAAAATATAAGATCCAAAGATCTGATGTATTAAAAGATATCAAGGATGTGTAACCTGGAACATGTAAACCACACTTTCTGTTTTGAATTTAAGGTTTGTAATAAACCTTAGAATCACCGTATGCATCTTTTACAGAAAACCAGAAAATCAACACGAACACCTTCTCTTCTTCGAACCAAAACCTTGTATAAACCCTAGATATCAAGAGCAACCCGCTCTGATACCAACTGTTAAAACCTAATTGTAGGCTTCATAGATCGTTTTGCCCATCTAGGATATAATAACATTGAATGATATAAAGCACAGCGAAATAACAAATAAGAACATCAATGTTATCACAAGGTTTTCTTTATTCATACTAATAAACTATAAACTATTCGACTTTAATCAGTCGACTCTGCTATATAGATAACTAACTATTACACAAACTAATAAGCTAACTATTAGACTCTCATTGGAGAGATCTAACTATTATGGATCATAAAACTATTCACCCTACCGCTCTTTATATACTAGAGAGGCTAGGGTTTACAAGAAAACCTAGCTTTGATATGAAGCTAACTTAATATTGCACATTAAGTCCTTGTTGTTTCATCTTTCTTCTTTTCTTCATATGTGGTTTTGTAATCATCAAATCTCAAAACCCAACACTCTCCCTAATGAACATCAACTAAAATTCAACACCTACAAAAATGCCAAGACTCTGATGGAAGCTATAGAGAAGAGGTTTAGAGGTAATAAGGAGTCAAAGAAAGTACAAAAAACACTTCTTAAACAACAATATGAGAATTTCAATAGAAATAGCTCAGAAGGACTTGACCAGATCTATGATAGGATGCAAAAGCTTACCAGTCAGCTAGAGATTCATAGAGGAGAAGATGTAAATCTGAAGTTATTAAGAAGTCTGCCATCTGAGTGGAAGACTCATACTCTGATTTGGAGGAACAAATCTAATTTAGAAGATCTGAGCATGTATGACTTGTATAACAATCTGAAGATTTATGAAGATGAAATTATGGGGTCATCTAGCATAAACCAAAACACACAAAATGTAGCTTTTGTGTCTTCCAATAGCACTAGCAGCACAAATGAAGCAGTTAAAACTGCTCATGGTGTTTCTCCTGCTAACTTAAAGGCTAATGCTTCAACATTACCAAATGTTGATAGTCTGAGTGATGTTGTGATCTACTCTTTCTTTGCTAGTCAGTCTAATAATTCACAATTAGACAATGAAGACCTAAAGCAAATTGATCCTGATGATTTAGAGGAAATGGACTTGAAGTGGCAGATGGCAATGCTGACAATAAGAGCAAGGAGATTTCTTAAGAAGACATAAAGGAATCTAGGTGTTAATGGGACTGATACCATTGGCTTTGACGAGACCAAGGCAAAAAGTTAATGCTGCTGGGCCAAGTTAGTGCTGCTACGTTACCGTTGAGGATAAAACTGTAGAGGGTGTCTTTGGTAAATTAGTTGGTTACTTCACTTATGGGTTTGCTTAATTCCATATAAAACCGTTTTCGTTCACATAGTAATCACTCTTAAACACTCTCACGTTCTCAATTCTACAAACCCTAACTCAATTTTATCATCGACATTCACAATTATCATTTATGACGGAACTAATCTTTGCTGATTCTCATAATATGGTGGCATAATTGGAAAAATCATGCTAGTCCTATCAAGTATGCATTAATTATAAGTCCAACTGTCTATGTGTCCTATATTGGGCAGTTTTAGTCTACTGCTAAGATCAAAACAGTCAATAATGAAACACAAATATGTGCCAAAGTTGATGGCAAGACTATAGTAATTACAGAATCATCTGTGAGGAGAGATCTTCACTTTAATGATGAGGATGGTATTACTTGTCTTACAAACACTGAGATTTTTGAAAACCTTCAATTAATGGGGTATGAAAAACTTTCTGATAAACTTACTTTTTATAAATCTTTCTTTTCCCCTTAATAAAAGTATCTTATACATGCCATCTTACAATGTTTAATTTCTAAATCAACTGCTTGGGATGAATTTGGTATCAATATTGCATCTGCAGTTATATGTTTGGCTAAGAAACAAAAGTTTAATTTTTCTAAATTGATTTTTGATGGTCTGTTGAGAAACTTGGATCCTAATTCTAAAAAGTTTTTAATGTATCCAAGGTTTTTACAACTATTTTTGAACAATCAAATTGAAAATCTTACAGCTATTTTTAATGATGAATATGATACACCTTTTCATACTAAAAAGTTTTTGCAAACATGAGAAGGAAAGGAAAAGACTTTTCAGGGACAGTTACACCATTGTTTGCTACAATGTTGATACAATCACAAGTAGTAGAGGGTGAAGGTTCAGGACAACCCACTAAACCCCAACACACACCTACTACTGCTTTACCATCTCATGTAGAACCAATCCTAATTGTTGCATCATCATCTCAACCCAATAAGACCAAAAAACATAGGAAAACCAAAAGAAAGGCCAATGAGATATCTTAGTCTAGTGGACCTACTACCCTTGTAGCAGATGAGACTATCCATGGGGAGAGGGGAGACAGTGTGGAAAGGGCTGCCACTACTGCTACTAGCTTAGATGCAGAGCAGGGCAGTGGTAACATAAATAGGACCAATCCACGGCAATACCTAATGATCCTTTTCCTCTGAGAATTGGTTCAGGTGGTAGTCCCAGGCTCCAAGATACCATGAGGGACAGACCTACTCAAACTAGGTTTGAGAGGTTGTCTAAACAGTCCAATGAACCACCTCTCTCAAGAGTTAACACACTTGGAAGTGGGGAAGACATTATGAAACTATAGGAATTGATGGACCTTTGTACAAAACTGTCTGATAAAGTTCTTGACTTGGAGAATGTAAAGAATGCTCAAGCTTTGGAAATTCAGAAGTTGAAGAAAAGAGTTAAGAATCTAGAAAGTAAGAAGGAGTCAAGAACTCCACAGCTCAAGAGGAGATTATTCAAGGTTAGGATAGAGTCTTTTGCAAAAAAGAGTTTGGGTGATCTAGAGGATGCATCCAAACATAGGAGGAATGGAATTGATCAAGATGAAGGGATTTCATGGTTTCAAGAGAATTCAGAGACTCAGGGGAGGTATGGTCATGATATTAGGGTTAATATTGCTAGTACACCAATTACTACTGCCAGTATTAATATTACTACTGCTGAACCTGTTACTACTGTCAGTGCACCAATTACTACTGCTGATGTATCTGTTAGTACTGCTGAACCAAGTACTCCTCTAACAATAACAACAACAACTGTTATTGAAGATGAAGATCTCATAATTGCTCAGACCCTTATGAAAATGAGAAGTGAGAAATCAAAAGAAAAATCAAAGGAAAAAGGAGTATTTAGAGAGACTGCTACAAGACTAGCAAGAGGAGTAATTGTGAAAGAATCTAGTGAGACTGCTACAAGACCAACTGTGCCACCTCCAAAAATTGATCCAAAAGACAAGGGAAATGCAAAGATGGTTGAACCTGAAATACCAAAGAAGAAGAAAGATCAAATTGAATATGATGCTGATGTAGCTCAAAGAATTCAAGCAGAGTTAGATGAAGAAGCCATGCTTAAAAGAGAAAGAGAAGAAGAAGCTAGTAAAGCTGCAAACATTGTTGAATGGGATGATGTTCAAGCTATGATGGATGCAGACTATGAGTTGGCTGCAAAATTATAGGCAGAAGAGCAAATAGAGATATCCATTGAAGAAAGGTCAAAGTTTATTGTGGAACTCATGAATGAAAGAAAGAAACATTTTGCAAGACTTAGAGCAGAAGAGCAGAGAAGAAAACCACTGACCAAAGCTTAGAAGAGGAATCAAATGTCTAATTATCTAAAGAACATGGCTGGATATACACTGCAGCAGTTGATAGGTTATTCCTTTGATGAGATCAAGACTTTGTTTAAAATAACAACGAGGAAGGTAAACACTTTTGTTCCAATAGAGAGTGAAGTTGACAGAGCAGTTCTTGAGTTAGCAGCTGGAAGTTCAAAAAGGGTTGTAGAAGAAGAACTTGATCAAGAAAGTTCTAAGAGGCAAAAGATTGGTGAAAGCTCAAAACTAGCTGAAGAACCAAGAGATAAAGAAGCTGATGAACTGTCATAAGAAGAGCTACAACAAATGATGATAATAGTTCAGAGCAAGGGATAAATGTTAAAGCCTTACAAACTTAGTATCCAATAATTGACTGGGAGATTTACACCGAAGGCACTAAGAAGTACTGGAAGATCATCAGAGTTAGAAATCATACTGAGGTACATCACTTATTTGATGATATGCTGAAAGCCTTTGACAATGATGACTTAGTGATGCTGTGGAGTCTGGTTAAAAAGAAGTTTAATTCAACAGAATCAACAGATGAAAAAGAAGAGATATGGGTTGAGTTGAAGATATTATTTGAACCAGGTATAGATGATGAGTTATGGAAGCTTCAAAAGCATATTCATGATTTAACTTGGAAGCTACATGATTCATGTTGAGTGCATCATGTGTCTACAAAGAAGGGAATACACATCTACATGCTGGTAGAGAAGGAGTATCCATTGTCAATGGGAACTCTAACATTGATGCTGGTCACAAAGCTCTTAGTGGATCAAGATAATGAGATGTCCAGAGAACTTCTTAGGAAGATATTCATGCAGGCTGAAAGACCAAGAAGATGAAGTGTTTGGAAGAATCCTCTCAGAGAACAAGGTTTAATTCAAGAAACTTGATGATTTGGAGGTAAATCACAAGTTTAGGGGAGGATTGTTGGGAATAAAAGGATTCTTAACTGTTTCTACTGCTGGTTCAAGTTACAACTGCTAGTTGGAGTTATTGCTGCTGCTCAAGATTGAAGAAAAAGTTCTAAGTCATTACTACTGCTAGTGTAATATTAGTACTGCCAATACAAAATGTTACTACTGCTAGAAGAGTTTATGCTGTTACACTTAGTTAGTACTGTTAGTCTGTTTTAGTACTGCTAAAGAGATATGTATGAGATATTTTAGAAAAAGATATGTATGAGTAGAAAACACGTTGTAAGCCCATTAGGGTTCTTTGGTGTATAAAAGGAGACCCTAGGGCATGTAGTTCATATCTCTCATTTTCATATTCAGTAACATTTAGCTTCAAGGTTTTTTATAACCCTAACACTATCAAGTGTGTTCGTATTAATATATTGAGGCTTCAAGTTTGGTATAATCTAGTTTGTTACTGTTTTATTGCTTGTTCTTCTTAGTATCATAGACTAGATTCTGCATAGTCTTTGATATATTCAATCAAAGTTTCTACCATAGTTGTCTTGGATTTATTCAATACAACTAAGCCTTTTACAAGCTAAGCAATATCTATTCAAGTGGGATAAACCTACCGATTTCAACTGGATGAAAACTGGTTCACACTGGATGCAAATCTTCTGAGGGAAGCTTTAGAGATAACCCCCATTGATCAAGCTCACCCATTTGTGTCACCTCCTTCGGGTGATGCAATTATGGACTTCGTGAATGAGCTGGGTTATCCGGAGGTGATTCACTTTGTGTCACGTATGGTGGTGAATCACCTGTATCAGCCCTGGAGAGAAATATTGTCTATGATCAACCAATGTCTCACAGGCAAGACTTTTAGGCATGATAGGCCCAGATATCCAGTTCTTCAGATGCTTTGGGGAATTATTACAAGTACTAATGTTGACTATACTGAACTTATGTATGAAGAGTTCGTGCAAGCTATGCAGACCTTTCTTACTGATAAGGCCAATCTGGACAGTCCCACTAAGAAGGGCAGGAAAGATAAGCCTCACGTTATTCCTTATTGTTGGTTCACGAAGCTTATTATTTGTCACTTGGGAAGAATTCACAATATTCACTAAAGATCAGCATCTTCGTTTCACCTTGCTGAAGAAGACCTTAGACTTGGTAATCTTAAATTCGTTTCTAAAGGCGAAGTCAATGAAGTCTTTGGAATGCCAATTCCCAACGAGTTGATCTTGAACAATATCAAGAACGCACTGTACTACAATGGTTATTTGGAAATGGTCGCAAAGCATGATCAGAAAGTTGCGGCCGAAAAGGAAGGAAAGAATAAATCAGCAAGTACCAAGCAACCCAAGTCAAAGCCAGCTATCGAGAAGTCAAGCAAACCAGCACCTGCACCGAAGCCGAAGGTAAACAAGGAAAAACCTTCTAAGGCCTCTACTGCTAAGCCACCCAAGCCAAATCCTGCCAAAGAAAAGTCAACCAAGGCCACACCATTACAAAAAGACAGCAAGGGTAAAGTTGCAAAAGTTCGTACCGTAAAGAGTTCTCTCCAGCTGGTTGATGAACCTGATGAAGAACTAGCTCACTCTGAACCTGAACCTGAACATAAAGGTGAGGGTGAAGAATTTGATATGGAACGTGCTATTCAGATGAGTCTGGAGTTGTTTCAGGCATAGGGTCATGCACGTGTTAGAGGTGTGGCAATTCAAGAACCTATTGCAGAGGCCATCCGACCACTCCCTGTAGTAGAAGGCAAGGGCAAAGCCATTGTCACTGAAGAACAAGCTGCCCAATCTCTACTAGCCCTACACACACCAAAGAAGAGAAGTATCACGGACCAATTCATATTCCAAAGGCAGAATCCAGCTATTGAAGAGGCATCAACTGGACCCTCTACACAACCACAAGATGACACATCCACCAATATTGTCTGTGACTCTCCTTCTCCAGCAGATGCTGAAACAGGTGCTAGATCTGATAAGACAAACAGTGGAGGTAATACTGAGATATTGCAGATCAATGAAGAACTAGGAGAAAATGTGGAGAAGCAGGTGGACCTAGAGGAAAAGACGGCTGAACTTGATCAAGACCAGGCTGGATCAGACCCTGGTGAAACTCACGAGTCTCGACCTCCACCAGAGCACGTACTCATAGATGAAGACCAGGTTGGACCAGACCCTAGAATAAGCCGTGTGGCTCTTGCTGGACCAGACCCTGAGCCCACGCACGATGAATTCATGAGTGATTTGTACCCTAAGGTTCAAGAAAGTTTGAAGTTTCTGGCTGATGAACATGTTATCCTAGAGGATCTACTAAGTTCAACCGGGACTCTCTCATCAATGAAGAATCTGGAGGATGCATATGCTATTGGGGATCTGTTCATTAATGACAAATCCACTAACGATGAACCGAGAAAACTTAATGTGGAAGCAAAAGTGGTCTCCATGGTTACTCTTCCAATTTATCAAGCATCTTCCTCAGTTCCTCCACTGCTCACACCGGTTATTGATCTTTCACCTCTCAAACCTGCATCATCTACCACTCAAGCACCAATCTTTACAGCAACAAAAACGACTACACCAACAAACCTTCCACCTCCTCTACAACAACAAAGCACTACTAAATCAGAGTTAGCCAAACGTGTCACAACTCTTGAAAAGAAACTCTCTGATTTAGAGTAGAATAACAAGAATCTTGATAACACGACTCAGAATCTTGGATCTAGGGTCTACACTTTAGAGCATAGGGATCTGCCTCATAAGATTGATGAAGCAGTCTGTGAAAATGTCAAAGAGGCTGTTCAAATAGCTCTTCTAGCTCCTCTTAGAGAGCGCTTTAGAGACTTGTCCAAAGAGGATATGAAAGAAATGCTTCACCAAAGGATGTTCGAGAGTGGTACATACAAATCACTTCCTAAACATATCGCTCTCTATGAAGCACTGGAGGCATCTATGGCAGGAGCACAGAGGGATGAATTCCTTGCTGAAACTGACAAGTCATGCAAGCGACGCCGTAATGATCAAGATCCTCCTCCTCCTCCACAAGATTCAGATCTCAGTAAGAGGAGATGACATGACACAGGCACATCTGGTTCATCACAACCTCAAGCTCCTCAGTCATCAGTATGAAAGAAGTCTGACACTCGAGATGCTCCTTCAAGCTCCTCCAAGCAACAATCCGGTCCTCATGCTGAGCAACCAATTGAAGACATACCAATACCTGATTCCGCTAATATATCTGATTCAGAGGACACTGACTCTGCCCATCTTCTAAAGATTAAGCAGAGGCCTGAATGGTTGAAGCCTATTTTATATGATTAAAGACCAGCCACTCCAGAACCTGCCTGGGTCATTTCTACATCTCATATTCCTGACGCTGAGAACAACTGGGCCAATGCGTTAGCCTCCACGTATCAAGCTCTGACAAAGAACTCTTTACTTGAGAAGATTAGGGATATGCGGACATTTATGAACTGGTATTGCCAAAAGGTAGGAAAGACCGAGCTTACTCAAGCAGATTTTGAAGGCCAAGCTTATGAAGTCGTTAAAGCTTTCTACCCAGACATCGTTCATCTTTAGTTCGAAATGAAAGAATGTCACAAGATCCTTACCGATTAGATTGACTGGGCTAATCCAGAAGGTGATCAAGTCAGAATTGATATTAGCAGACCTCTGCCTCTCAGTGGTCCACCAGGTCATGTCATTATTCAAACTCAATTCTTTTTCAACAAAGACTTAGATTATTTACGATATGGCAGTGAGGGATGCGGACAGGCTTTGTCAATTTCCAAGATGAAGGATGCTCGTTATCATGACTTTGGATTTGAACTACTCTTACTTGAGCATATGTGAATCGATGATGTCTACACCTATGACATAAGTGCCTCTTATGGTATCTCTCATTGGTCGTTTAATCGTCAGAAATTCTACATTGACTGACACACTGCTGACTCAAGCCGCAAGGCAGTCAAAACTTATATGCATATACTCAATGTTGTTGGTATAAAAGCCTACTCTCGCTATGGGTACAACTATTTGAAAGAGATTACACTACGCAAAGCTGATCATCAAGAATACACAATTGCCAAAAAGGACTTCAAAAACTTGTATCCCAGTGACTTTGAAGACCTGAATCTGATGCTTCTACAAGGTCATCTTAATCATCTTTCTAGCTTAGAAAAACGTATGCTTTCTACTGCTGTCAATCTATGGACACCCAACTTTGTGATTCGACAGCGGGTTGAAGACCTCCAGCTCGGCATTGAGAGCTACCAGAAATAGCTGAATCTCACTAAACCAATATGGGATGCAACGGGCTACGAATATAAACATGACTATACAATCATTAAGTCGCCTTGTGCAATTATGTTTCCTGTCAGTAACAATGAACGGAAGATCATGAGGCTTAATGAGATTTACACATTCAGTTTTGGTATGTTGACAAATATTTTGGAAGCACTGCATTATAGAGTTAAGGAGTACAAGGTTAATCGGTTCAATCCGGGTATGAACACGCATTTTTGGACTGATAAGGATGTTGCAAGGAGCAAGGAATTTATACATGCCATTGAATGGAGACTCAAGACCAGAAGGATTTTCCGAAACTTGGAATGCTTTGTTAGTGGTCGTGTACGAGATATTGACTACAAACTACTTCAAAGAACCAAATGAGCACATCATCTTTGCATTTACGTTATTGTATCTTGTACATTATAGAGTAGTGTTGCATTTAGTGTTATGTATCTGTGTATGAATTTTTCATTAAATTCAAAACCCTTCAAACATATCATATAAGACACTAACAGAATCCTTCATAGATTAAGGAGGAGCATTAATATGTTCCGCATTCGGCTTGTGAATAATCAGCACATTGTTCTCCTAGTTTTCCAACATATTTAAATCCATTGGTATCCAAAATATCAATGGGTTTGAAATTTTTGATAAGGGAAGAAAATGTGATTTAAATATGAAAACTGATAAAAAATTGTGATTTTGTGGACTCATGTGTATACTCCGTCCTCCTTGTGCTAAACATTTTTGTTTAATCGATGCACATGATTGAAGGGGAGCATTTATAAAAATTAAAAAACAATCAAGGTACTAAAAGTTTTGATATTTATATCACAAGTACCTGATTGATTTTTCAATTGGTTTTATGTCAAGATGAACTATACCAAAAAGACCGATCACGTATTTAATTTTATCGAAGTTATAAGGTTGGTAAGGTTAGGTATTAGTTCCTATGCTCCAGCCAGAACCAGAGGGATCTACCCAGGGACAATCCACTAGTTAGTGTAGAAGTCATTAGGTATGACATAAAAAGGAGTAAATGTGAGAATAAGGGAATAATGCCAACTGAGATGGAGCTAGAACTGAAACAAACCCAACAAGGTTCTAAGTCATGAAGTCTCGGTAAGCACTGAAGGGGTTGAAGAATGAAAAATAAATGTAAGGATAAAGGGTATAAAGAAAGAAGCCCTTCATACACTTAGGCAGAAACAGGGTCAATACATCTGCTATCAGAATCACAATGATGATTGCTGACATTGAAGACTGACATCATAGACCCAGTGATGCAATGCACAACCCTCCCTAGCCACTCAGAATCTCTAAAAAGATTTATGTTTCATTTCTCACGTAGACTAAACACGTTATCTATCGACCTTCTCACTCCGAGTCAGTTGATATTAAAAAGGTGGCAGTCTGCTCCAGCCTCCGATCACTAAAACCAAAACACACAATTGAGTCTAGAGCTAAGAGATCATTAATTAATCTCATTAGGACACTATTCCATATTACTTGTTCTTCCTACAATGTGAAAACAAGGGTTATCATAAGAGTCCTAAGCATTATCCTTGTGGTTTTGCCAGAACATTCGAGTGACACCTATGTGTTCACAAGGAATATAGAAATCCTGCTTGAGCCAACATCAAACAAGCTCATGGTAGGTGACTTGTGAGATCCTTAATGGGTCAAACTTGTGATACTGGATATTGAATCAGTCCAGATTATGAATTGACAATTGATGAATTTTGATAAAAGCTTAACACTCTCGATGTGTAAAAAAACCACTTTCTCAAATGACACGTCGATTTATTTTCAAATCAATTTTCCTCTTCAATCGGTAAGATAGTAACTAACCGATTCACTCTTATCGTGCTGTATGCTTTGAGACATTCTGATTAAGAGAACATGCAAGTTAGGTGATTCTGATGTTTATACATTGGAAGATCCGACACTTATACTAGAAATCCTGTCAAGGAGATTCTTCTTAAGATTGTATCTACCTGATCACAGGTCCCTCACAGGATCTAGAGGTTAATCCGACCAAACTCGGGCGAATGATAAAGCCATATTCATCCACAAAATTTATTGCTAAATGTTTTATTACAGGTTCACGTAAAGATGGAGATGGAGATACCTTGTTCCAGTGGAGTCTATTTCATAACCGCATGCTCATACTCGACCGATACATCTAATAACCTCATGAAAGCACAAGTATATGTTTCAAAGCTTTTGTAACTCTTATATCAAAGTCCTCTCGAAGTGATCACGTATTAAAGTTAAAGGAACTTCATGAATGACAAATAATTAAGCTTTCACCATCAAGAAAGGTATGAGCATGCCGGTCCAGATGTCACCAGCACAAGACGGCAAAAGACCAAAAGTTGATGATCAAAGATTAGATTTAGCTGATGATCTCAAAGAAGCTCAAGATCACATATCAAGTACAATCACAAGCTACAAGATAAATATCACTACATCAATGTACACGATTTCATATAAAGAATCAAAGACTACGAGCTGAACACAAGATCAAGATTGCTAAACTTAAGTTAGTATTTTCTGGGGTAACCTCCTTTAGGGGGAGATTGTTAGATATTAGAAAAAGAGTCGGTCATCCTGTGTATTTTACTGATTATTGTAGCTCGTAGTTAATCGTCTAATGTATAACATTCGGTAATGGGCTGGGTATTAAACCCAACATGTAAGCCCACTACCAAGGCCATTAGGCCGGTTTTGTAAGCACCTATATAAGCCTCTTCCATGACTTGGAAGAGGTTGTTAGTCATTTCATTTTACATGTTACACTTTCTCTCACTAGAAAGCTTTTCTCTCACTTTCTCTCTCTAGACTTGGCTAATCCATCTATCTTCTATTGTGTTATGATTTACAATATTATACAGAGGGGACATCTCTTCTTTAGATGTCCCGTATCTCCATTTCTATCCCCCATGAACAAATCAATTCGGGGGCGAGTCAAGCTAGGACTCGTTAATAAACAAGCGCTTCTCGGGAGGCAACCCGTGTCTTTTCTTTTTTCTATTTTCTTAATAAATAAGTGTGTGATTTTATAGCCCTAGTGTGGGGGTGTGCTTCTTTCTTTGGTTTGTGGTTTCGTTTTTGCTTGTAGGATTCCTTAAGATCGTGAAGACCCTTGCTTGTTTTTAATCCTCTAATCACCCGGTCTTTGATATTCTGCTTATTTTTGGAATCCTCAATCCTGATCATTTATATTTATTTTGTTTCCCTTTTCATACTTGGAATTACTAGCATTTGCCTTTTTCGTCTTTAAGTTTGGGGGTGGCACCCGACATTTTTGAACATTGAGGCCAATGTTCGGTTCTAAGTGTGGGGGGGGGGGATTTTTGCCAAAATATGATCTTACCTGTGCCTTGCTTTGTCCCTTGCTACCCTGTTTTAACCAAAATATTGCTTTATTTTATGCTTAAAAAATCTTTTAGTTATTGTTAGATATGTGAATAAGTAAGCCCGTAGAACTAGGATGATTTTTGACTTGACCGAGTGTTTTACTCTAGTTTTCCCCTTAGCTTTCTAGACTAAGCGTTTGCTAAACTTTAAAATTTTGCAAAAAACGAAAAATGATAGAGTTGAATATAAGTGAGATGCTAAGCGTGGAGTAGTTGGATCTCTTTAGAGCTCATAGAGGTTAATTGTGGCTTTTTGCTCCCACCAGCTTAAAAAACGTTATATAATTGTTAAATAAATAAAGTTACTTTGGTTTTTGCGATTTTTAGTTTAGATCCCTTCGTAATGATTCCTTCTGCTGAAAGTAAGGTACACATCGAGGTTTTGTCAGTGTTGTAGGGAAATAGGCTACCGGGTCTTGTCGGTTAGGACGCCCGATGTCTTAGAAGCTAAAAGACCATATGACTTGAAATTTGGCTATAATAAAAAATAATAAATATTAATAATGTGATAAACCGAAGCCGACGGTTAGGATGCCCGATGTTGCAGTCGTTTAAAGGGTGGAGGTAACAATAATAATAATGTTAATCTGAGACTGATAAAAGTTTGTTGCATCTTGTCGGTTAGGACGCCCGATGTTGCAGCCTTCAAAAAGGTCGAGGAAATTTATGAGGTCGAAATAAGACTACTGGCTTTGTCGGTTAGGACGCATGATGTGTTAGTTGTTTAAAGGACCGAAGGCTAATATTGTTGCATAATAATAATAATAATAATAAAGCCAAATTTCGACTCAAAGGTTATCTAAATAAAGCCTCTGTCTCTGGACTCGTAGTTGAGTTGTTTCAGATGAAATAAAAAGGATAACCCTTAAATCATGCGAAATTAGAACCTTAATGTGGACCTTATTGTCACCATATAATCTCTTTAGGAAAGGATTTCAAACTAATTATGGTCTAAACTGGGCACCTTTATGATAATAAGGACATAACTTATTTGTCACCAATAATAATAATAAAATCCTTAGAGGATTTAGGAATAAGGGAGCGAAAAGTGGCTTATGCGTACACAATTAGCATTTATGAGTAGTGTTAGCATCAAATCTTATATTTGGCCGTGATTTCATTTTAAGCTTAGTTTGGGGATTGTGAAAAGTCGAGGATGACGAACTCTCATTCTTAAAGCCTTGTTAAATAAATTTTATCTTAGTTTTTATCTACTATTGAATAAGTGGTTAGAACGGGGGCGCTTGCGAATTAAATAATTTTTGAACCTTCTTGATGGACTTTTTATGTTCTTGTTTGATTGTGAGGGGTCATAAGTTAAGGGGGTTAAATTATTTATTTCCGGGCGTGTTTTATAGACATTACGTGTGGGACCAGCAATGGCTTAGTGTGGGAAAATTTGATGTGTGCTAAAACACACATCTTTATTACCTTGGAAAACACTATAAAACGGACTAAAAACAATAAAATATGGAAAATTATATTGCAAATATGTTTGTATTGTGTTTTTATGTCTTGCAGGTACTAAGGATTGAAAACGAAGCAAAAACGGGTATTTTCGGGTTCGTTTCGATCGAGAGTGCTTATTATTCAAGATCAAGACAAAGTAGGAAAAATCCCCCAAGCATTTCATTGGGAAGAGCGCGAAATTACGAGTCCATCAGTGCCTTCATTGCTTATTGGGTCGGCCTGTAACCCATTAATATGGGCCGGGCCAGCCCATGTTATCTATAGCTCAAAACAGCCCATGATCAAGCCCAACAACAAAACTTGGCCCAATTTAAGTTAAGAGTGAGATGAAGTATATATGCATCACAGCCTCATGTACCCTCAAATGAAATCTAAGCTTCCCATGTGACACCCCACTTTCTATTTCTTGGCCAATGTTAGAGCTTCACGTAGCCCTCTATTCCTTTTTACTAAAGTTGTATGCAGTACACAGTTTGGATGGAAATGAATGAGAATTATAGAATGCGTTTTCTTTGAGCTGGCATGGGACACGTGTCCTTCAATGATTCGTGGATCGGGCTGAAATTCATCACTGCAGTACGAGGTGTCAAAATTCGAGGCAATGATTGGCTCCAATCATTGAGGCGGTGGTTGCATAATTTACAAATCTACCCCTTAGCTTGGCTATTTATCAGGACGCTCCCCCCACATTTTGAGACATTAGGATTTAGTTTTACATTTTTTTCACTCTCTACTTTTTAGCTTATTTGATTTTAGTTTTAGCTTATTGTTTCGTTTCTGCTTATTGTAAAGCTAATTTTTGAGCTTATTGAGATATTGTAAAGAGTTTATTGCTAGTTAAATAAAGATGATGTGTTATGATTAAAAGTGCTTATTACTTGTCTTTTTTTTCTCTTTCTAATCTTCTAAAGCTTATTCTCAAATAAGCTATTCTCAACAGCTTATCTTAACAGCTTATTCAAGCTTAACCTTTTAAAAGTATTAGATCTAGTCTTATAAGCTCTTACAAGCTTATTTGATTGAATCTCTTATATTTTTAAGAAGTGTTTGAATAAAACAAGTTAAAATAAGCTTCGACTTAGCTTATGAATGAGTTTTAAGCTCGTTGTTGTTCCAAAAGCTCTTTGTTTAGATCTGATAAGCTCGTTAAAGATTAGATAGTTTACAAAAGCTTTCATTAATAGCTTATTTGATTGAGATTTTGTGGATAAGCTTAATAGCTTATTTCACTTTCTATTTCAGTTAGCTTATTTCTCTAGTTAAGTGCTTATTTTAGATTGTTGATGGTTTACTTTGCGTTTGTAGTCTAGATCTTATCATGTTTAGTTGTATTTCGCTTAGGTTTGATTATTAAGAGCTTATTTGTCTTAGTTATTTTCATAAAATATTTTCTAGTTTAGCTTAAACATCATACTGCTTATTTCCTGTTTCATTTGCTTAATCCGTAGCGTATTGAATTATTGTTCTTTTTTAAATAGATTAGATATCAGGTTTAAAAAGTTTTGTTTTAGTGTTTATTTGTTGTTGACTGTTTCGTGAAGAGCTTATGATTGTTGTGGCTTATTTCGTTTAGTAAAATTAGTTTGGTTTAGCTTAGTAATTGTAAAATTTGTTAAGCTAGAGCTAAATTCCACTATTGGGCCTATGTTTGGTTTGTACGATTCACTGTTGGGCCACATTTGAGTTGTTTGGGTTGCGTTTGGTTTATAACTGTTGGGCCACGTTTGGTAATTGGACCACGAGCTGTGTTTGGATTGTAGGAAATTAATTTTGGGCTTGGTAGTTTAAGTAAACAGATAACTAAAATTATGGAAATTGTGATGGATTTTTGTTTTTCAATTAACAATTTTGTGGTTTGATTTTTTGTGACGGTGTCGGTCAACTCATGAGGCGTGGAGCTTAAGGCTTTATTAAGCTAGAAAGAATTTGATTATTTTCTTTAGCTTATTAAATCGGGTGGTTATCGTTTATTTGCGGCTCTTCAATTTGGTTTCATTTTCTATCCTATTTAAATTCATTAGTGTAGCTTAGTATAAAATGTTTAGATTTGCTTATTTGATCATTATGCTTAGTGAGTAGTTTATATTTGTGCTTGCTAAGTGATAATGTGAATTAGGAATTAAGTGTGGATTTGAAAAAGATTAATTAAGTTGATTAATAATTTTTCGGATTATTTAGATTTGTCATTTGGTTGTTTAAAGGGCAAAATCCGTAAAATAATCAAATGACACATCTAGTAATTAGTATCTTTTTAAGGGATCGTTTTTAGTAGAAACCAACGTTGTGAGAAAATAGTATTTTCTAAGGATAATAATTCGTTAATAAACCTTAATTCACACTTTAGGAACTTTTCACGTCACTTAGCAAGCACATTCATCTTATAAATCTTTTTAGATCATTTTAGCATAATTCTCGTAGTTTAATTGATTAGTAATTCTAGTATTAATATCAGTATAATTTTTAGTATTGAAAAATTAGTTTTCTAAAAGTAGTTTATTTCTAAAATCAAAAATCTAAAAAGATAATCAAGCATTTTACTTCAAAACATAAACGTAGTTTTCAATTCAAATCTCAACGTGGATTACGACTCTGGAAGAATAATATTTACTTTTCCTAAAGTGATTATTATTTCTAACGGGAATTACTATATTATATTACTCGACACGTTTCGTACGTATCAAGTCTTGTCACCAAACTTCTGTGAATTCAGCAATCACGCCTAATCTACACGAACAAGGGGTGTTTGGATCAAAGGATTGCCACCCACTTTGTCCAAATTCTCTTCTCCAAGTTGTTCTATGAACTGTGTATGTTCCCCTGGCCAAAATGGAGTATATATAAATGATTCTAACACTTAGGTAACAAGGGAAATGTAAGTTAGTAAATGGAAGCGAAATAAATGCTCCTATACTGTTACAGACGCGAAGTGCGCCACACATTTTCTTTTATGCACCGTCCTTAAAGGTGCACCACACTTATTCGCAAGTACATCATACTTGTGTTCGTTTTTAGCTTTTGGAACAAAAATGAAAGTTGTAGATATTCTTTTCTCTTTCCGTGGCCGCTTAAATCAACTCAATCCGAGTTCATATGACTAAGTTATGGCAAAAATTGTGGATAATTGTTGGGAAGCTAAAGCTTGAGTCTACTTCATCGTTTAAGCTCCATATCTTCGTGTATTCTTCTGTTTTCTTCCACGACATGTCACATAAACCTACACTAGCAAATATAGTATATTAGGTATCAAAAGTTCATATAATTAACCAATAAATATATAAAGAAGCACAACTAACACATATAGAAATATGTATAAATTGCGCGTTATCAGCTTTGAACCACTAGCATTAGTAGAGCATTCTATTACTATAGAAGGCAACCTAGGTTTGTTATTCTTTTGAGTGTTTTGTTTCACTGCATATCTTTGTGTGTTATTAATAACAGATTTATATGACTCTGATGTATCTATTCTGGGCTGGTTATTCTTTCTATGACATGTTGCGGGAGCCCACTTTTCATCCTCGATATGTGCAAACAGACATAAAGCACACACATACAATAACAGTTCCTGAATCCATTAAGCAAACTTACACACATAATCTAGATTCTCATCTGAAGGTGTCGACACTCTAGCTTGTTCTAACAGAGCCTGTAGTGTTTCTATATGCTCCTTAATGTAATTAAGGTAGTCCTTGTGCACTATCTTATTGTTTCCAAACTATGCATTGATTGGTTCAGACTCAATCTGAAATAGACCGGGGGCAAGTACTTTAGGGTTTTTTTCTTAATTCAGTGTTGGTACGTGAATGTGAAGTGACTATTTTTTACAAATCATTTTTCTCAACAACCTTGGGAATAAACAAAGTTTTCGGAAATGGAGTTACAAAGTAAAGTTTTGTTCTCAAGGTTGAGGGTTTTGCCAACTTAGTATTCACAATCATACCTTCCTGATTAACTTTTTTTTCAAAAAACTTGGCTTGTAACTTGAATCTTAACTTAGCATTTTCAGAAAGCTTATTATTAAGTTTTTCCTGCAAAGTGTCAATTTTGAGTTTGGTTTGAGCCCGTGTATGTTTGATGGAATCATAAAGGTTCTTGTAAACTAGCTTAAGGTGTTCATTCTCGTTTTCTAATGACCCAACCTGAAATTCTAGTGACATGTTCTCATCCTCAAGTTTCTGAGACAAAGAATCAAGTGATGTTGTATCACAATGGGTATCCACACCTTTTCCTTTCAACTTAGTTAACAAGTTCTTTAACTCATCAACTATAATTGATTTGTCTTGCAACTGAGCTTTCAGATCATTTATTTCAAATGATTTACTGTTTATTTCTAAAATCAAAGAAGCATCATGCTTTTTCCAAGATCCATTACAAATCATTTTCTCTTTATAATGTTACAAACAAAGTTCAAGAGAAATATAATATTCCTCAAGTTTTGCAAATCATTTTGAAAGCTCAGTAAATGATTTGTTTTGAGCATTTTTCATTTGATTGAAAAACTCAGTTTCAAGAATTTCACATATAAGACATTTATAAAACAAACATGCATGAAAATTAAGAGGATGCATCAATGTCCTTCACATAATGCAAAATTGTATGCATAATATCACAAGACATGCTTTCCTCTAAGAGTCGCTCATTTTTAAGCAAAAGCTCCTTCTTTTCATTTTGAAAATATTTCTTTTCCATGGAACATGCATTGACATCAGTTTCCATTCCTTCAAAAATTGTTTTCATTTCTAAAACCTCTTTGTTCAATTCTTGTTCAAATTTAGTTAAAGAGTCTCTGAGTTCAGCAACAAGTGGTTTTACATCCTATTCATGCGCTCGTTTAACATGATGAATTCTATAATCTCCCCAATTAAGAACATTAATCATCATTTTTTCTTTGATCAACTTGTAAAAAGTGTTGATTTGATTCTTTGCTTATTGGAAAAACATTTTTGCCTTACTGGTTTTTGGTAATTGTTTTGGAACATTTTGCACGCTTTGAACATTCACATCTAATGGTTTGGAAACTGGTATCCAAAAAGCTTGTTATGCACAGTAGCTTTTGTGGAACAAAGTATCCGTAAAGCTTATTTAACTCTGATTAATCAACGTGATTGTCATTATGTACATGTTGTTTGTTTTTCATATTTAATCGACTCTCTTCGGCTAAGATCAATGTCTCTTCAGAATCAAACACAGATAAAGTATTTCCATCATACTACATCGGTTGTATTCCTTGCTTTCTTGAGATACAGAGGATTTTGATTACCCAGAGCCATTTTGTTAGCATTATCGTAAAAAGTTTATTGTTTAGCTAACATACGCATTTGTTTAAACTGTTTGTCCTGTTTTATACACTATGTTCTCTAATTCCTTTTTCATTTTGTTTAAGACCAAAACTCCATCGATATATTTATCTTCTCGTCCAATTGACTCTTTTTTTTAAATGTCAAAATTGTTTTTTAGAAACAAATTAGTTTTAGCTTTTAATGAAAGTTCTTGCTTGAGGGAAAAAGTTTCCTTTTGAAAAGCTTCCAACTTTTCATTATGATCAACAATCTGTTTTCGTATCAGAGAATCTAAATCCTTTTCTTTTAAAGTGAAAACAAATTGTGGTACTTATTATGTATCCAAAATTTAAACCCTTTCCATGTATCTTTCAAGCTCTACGATTAAAGTTTCATTTACATGCTTTGTTTCTTAATTCATCGTGATTCAACGAGTTACTCATGTTGCATATTCTCAATAAACAACAAAATTGCAACATAATTTTGTGCAAAAGAAGTCATCTCTTGAACAACATCATTTTCGTTTGGATCCGCATATCATAAATAATATTACTGTCACTCAGAAAATCCTCATACATATCATTAAGAGAAACTGGCTATTAAGAATTTATCAACTCCTATACAAATGAATTAAACATTTCATTTGCCTGGTAAATGTCATAATTGGGTAGCTCGGATAAGATATTTGAATCATATGAAGGATGAACTTCATTCCCATTAATAGAACCAACAGGTGACAGCTTTGCCATGAAGATCGCACTAGTAGTCGGTGCATCATCAACTTCTAAATTATAAACGTCTACCTTGTCTGTTATTAGGATGGAAGTGGCATTCAGTTGAAGATCCTCACAATCTGAGACAAATCCTTCCAGACCATCATCTAAGAAATCTTTTTGTTCAGCATCAATCTCAATCCCTACCTCTTGCTGTTGTGCGAGCAACATCTTTTCCTTAAACCACTCAGAGTCCTTAACCCGTTTTTTTACAGTATATTGTTTAGCAAAATAACCCCCCCTTGCAGTTATAACATTTGATCACTTTAGGTGGGTTGGAATTCAAATCCCTAACTGTTCTTCTTACACATATTGTACCTGTTCCTCTGCCCCGTCCAGCAGTACCAGTATAACCCCCACTTTATCATCCTTGCACGTTTTGTACAACTACTCTTCTATCATGAACGTTTGCTTGAGTTCTAGGATTGGATGATATTCTGAGTTAGTTATTGGTTGGTGGGTATCTTAAAGATATAGTAGTGGTAAGAAACATCATAGCCTTGTTCAAGCTGGCTATCAGATCATATATGGGTAAAAAGGTTGGTATAATAAACCCCGAATCTGTGATGTAGGTCTAGCCGGTGTTTGTTGTTAAATAGCATATGGTTGTTAGTATATAGTAGGTGGCTCATAGGATGGTTATGAAATATATGGTTGTTGTTGTTGTTGTTGAGTAGCAACTACCATTGGTGGATTATACTTAGACTTATAGCTTGAATAAGATGGTGGTGGATTGTAGGTATTTGCAATCAATGCAAGTGGATGTGGAAATCTAGCTTTCATAGCACGAACTTCATTTACATCTGGTTAATTCTACTTGAGATATGCATACAACTGATCAATACTAACTTCATGAAGATTCTTTGCTTGCTTAACCCTAGTAACAAATCTACTTCCTTCTGGTTGAATATGGTTAACAAACTTGGTATTCACTTGAAGTTTAGTCAGTTAAGCCTAATGATATTCATATCATTCATTAGTTTTGCAAACCTCATATAATAGGAATGAATCATATATCCTTTCTCTGATGCGAATCTGTCAAATTCATCTGCTAACTTTGATTCCTTTTCTTGCTTGGTTAGCTCTGTCCCTTCCATTAATTCTTTCACCCTATACCAGATATCATAGGCTTTCTTCTTATGGTTCAAAAGAGCATAAATTTCATTGGGTAATCTATGAAGAATGATGTTTGCAGCTCGAATATCACATTTCTTTCTGATTCTTTCTTTAGGTGTCAAATCATTTAATGTTTGCATACATGTTTCTGTTGGCCTTCATGTTGCTTTGTTAGCTGGGATGGTGATCTATTTGGATTCAAATGGCCCTGAAAAATGGATTCAAGTAAAATCTCTCCATGTTCTTTCCCTTAATCTATAAGAAAATACGACACTGCGAAGTATCGTATCCGCCTTTCTCAAGCATAGGTGGTCGATTTTTAGCTCCAGCAATAAGAATATTTTCAGCTAGTGATGACATGATGAATTGATGATGTGTAAAATGATATAAGGATCGTTTTAATGATTAGAAAGTGTTGTGTTGTTTTGTTGTCTTTGTTTTAAGTGACTAAATGATTATGTGTTTTAATTATCATGTTTACAGTCCCCAAGGCCTTGTCTAACTTGTGATTACGTTTATCATCAAAGATAGTGTAAGTACAATAGGAATGAGCGATAATTAGAACGGGTTAAGGATATTTAGAGGTGGCTAGAGTTACAAAATCATATAGGTTGATGCAACTAGTTAAGTATATGCTTGAGAATGCTAAGATGTAGTGTAAGGTCAATGTGACCAAGTTTTGGTTAATATTAGACAAAGAGATTTTGGGGACGAAATCTAAATAAATGGGATAGATTTGTAACACCCCAAAACCGGTTTTTAAGTATTTATTACGATAATGCCATAGAATGAGTTTGACTACAACTTTTATAAACTGAATACGTTATGTGATTAGCTAGTCAACCCGATAGTCAAACCATAAGTCAACATAATGTTATGTAAATGGTTTTACAAAATACCTTGTGTCACAACTATGAAGAAATAAACTTAAGGGTCTAGAGTTGTCAAGTGGTAAATGAGTTACATAAGTATTGTGGCCAAATAATGAGAAATGAGACTTGAGGGGCCACTTTTGCTAATAACCCAAACTATTTCTTGGATTTGGATAAATATCCACCTCCTTTGACTTTCTTGACTTATCTAAAGATGTGTAGAAGTCTCAGGAGTGTTGTTGGTTCGGTTCTAGCAAAAGAAAAAGAGAGGGAAAGATTAGTTGGTATGAAATGAACAATTGAAGGAGAATTAAGATAATAATTAAGAGGTTAAGCCCTAACTAAGTTCTTTTGCAAGTAAGTTATCCTTACAAAGTTAATTGATGAATTATAAATTAGGGTTCATACACCCAAATTGGGGATTTTGGGTAATTTAGGTTCTTAATCAAGAATTAAGGTAACAATGATAATGGGTTAAGTTATATAATGTCGAATTAGTAAAATTGGGGATTTTCATCATATGATCAAGATGCGATCATATGATGTTAAGAAATGATGAAGGGTATGTTAATGGGTTGTGTAAACCCTTGATAATGATATTATATTTATATGTTGATAGGTAATTGTATTGATAATTGAGTAGAAACCAAGGATTGAAGATGATGGTGATATGCTTATGTTTATTAGCTTGGATTCAAGGTGAGTAAACCGGTTATAATGTGAAATTATATTGATTTTACCATGTATGTGTTATGTGGATAATGTAAGGAAGTCTAAGATGCATTGGTTAGAAAGCTTGAGCTAATAATAGATTTGAGACTAGTTGCGCAAAGCTAGCAAAGGATGTGATTAAGTCTAATTTGATCTATTTAATGACTAATGATGAATAAGAATGATGCTTATGTGATGAAAGATGTATAATACCATGTTATGTCGTTTACTTACTAAGCGTAATGCTTATGGTTTAGATGTTTAATGTTTTGTAGGTTCAAGCAAAGAAGGTAAAGCGTTTGGTAAGAAGTTAAATGTGGAAGCAAAGATTAGATATA
>BQNB010026760.1:0-58265 GCA_026074375.1 Tanacetum coccineum | reverse complement strand
TATTTTTGATGAAAAAATGAGTGGCTAGGATTGGTTCATTGAGTCTATGACAAATATTGGGTCTATATTGAACTTTTGGCTACTTTAATAGGATCAGTGACACGTTTATATTTTATGCCATCAAATACGTTTTCAATATTTATGTTTTTACCTAACGAGGTTCGTAATTTGCGTGTCGTCAAGGAGCGCACGTGACTAATTTTGCAAAGGACCGATAACTCCAAGTACTATTTGTCAGTCGTTGGGACTAACCCTGCAATGAACCGATAACCTCAGGGACTATTTCCGTAAGTTTTAAAAAAATATATATTAAACATCAACATTTTTAAAAAAAATCGTAGGTATGTCAAAAGCATTGCGATATTGAGCTCGTTTTATTCGCAATTCGACGATATTTTCAATGTCATATTTTTTACGAATGAATCGATAGATATACGTTACATATTTGATAAATAAAGTTTGTTATATAAAAAAGTTGTAAATAGGTAAAAGTTCAAGGCCGTTTTAGTAATTTTCGGTATATATAATAAACTGCAACATTTTTTATAAAATCGTAGGTATGTCAGAAGCATTACAATATTGAGCTCGTTTGGTTCGCAATTGGACGATTTTTTCAATGAAATATTCTTTTTACGAATAAATCGATAGATATACGCTTTATATTTGATAAATAAAATTTATTATTTTTTTATTTTTTTAACATTGAAAATGACGTGCTTTTAGTTTTTTAATACGTAGTAGTATTTAACTTTCAAAAGTATACGGATGTATATTATACTCTACAATATTGACCGGCAAGCTTTGTTAAAATTTTTAGAAAAAATGAGCGGACATTGTTAAAATTTTTAGAAAAAGTGAGCGGGCTTTTAAGCTTAGGTGGTGTTTGTTTTTTAAAATTTGCCTCTTAACAGCCTCTTAATCTGTCTCGTTCAGACGTGGTCAGACATTTTGGTCATTAAGTGCGTTTGTTTTTTTATTTTCATTCAGAGGCGGTCAGAGACTAAAACCTCTTACCCAACAAGATGGGGAGGGGATGTCTTACTACTTCTTAATGTGTTTTCTCTTTTCTTCCTTTTATTTTCTTTCTTTCATTTAGCTTTTTTTTTACTTTATTTTTTTTTCTTTGTTTCCTTTTTTTTGTTTTATATTATATGTTTTCTTGCCTTTTCCATTCGTATTGATAATACGTTTTAGAGAGAATTACGTTGTTTTTTTTTCAAAATAAAAAATATTAAATATGATAATATGATGATGATAAAAAATGCTCAAACTTAACATAAGAGTATTTCAACTAAAATAATATATAACTAATTTTTTTCAATCAAATAATAGCATGCATATTTTGAGTATTAACTTGATTTCTTTTTTTCAAAAATATTTTAATTATATTTTAATTATTACATGACAATTAAAATATATTTTGCTAGGTCGTATTAGTTCGATGACTTAATTGTTCTATTTATCATCGTAAATTAATTGATAGTGATAATGGCAAAGATATTTAACAACATGAGAATATAACATACCAACAATATATGATTAATTTACGAGATTAAAGTACGACACAATATCCTTGAATGTTTTGTTTTAACACAACTTATTTATGTTGTTAGGTCGTGTTAGTTCGATGACTCAATTGTTCTATTTAATGTGTATAATCGTTTATGTATCATAAGAATGAAACTGTTATATATTAATCTCATTCAGACACTTTTTTTTCACAAAAAACAAACAATATTATTTCATTCAGATTCAGACATTTACGCCTCAGATTCAGATTCAGATGTGCGAGTCAGATTCAGATTCAGAGCCTCTTAATAAACAAACAGCACCTAAGTGCAATGATTACTTATCTCAAGGCGGCATATCATTCTTAAGATTAAGGCGATACTTCTTTCTTAAACCTAGATATGTAGAATTCTGTCACAATTAAACGCATACGCATAAAGCATCCTTATTTGCTGATTATAATCTATCTTAGGGATTAAAGCAATGGTGATCTTGTTAAAAGTGAGCGGGCTTTTAAGCTTACACTTGATATATAAAGCGTGAGTGAGATGCAAATTTTAAGGAGGTCAAACTTCCTTAATTTTCTTTATCATAAATGATAAATCAAATCTTTCGTATAGCGATTTTCTCTAATAACATAATAGAAGCAAAACTTCGTGCATATGAGTGGCTTGATTCTACGGCCTGAAAACGAGTTTAAATACATAAGGAAATCTTAGATTGGTTAAGTATGTCATTTGTTTCCTCACTTCTGTTGTTTAGCGGCTCATATTATTAATCCAGGTAAGTGTTCCATCATGTGCTTCTTCCAATATCATACATCGGGTTTATTTTGTATTATGATTCCGAGTATTACAAAAGTGAATTTAATTACATAGCAAGTTATAAAGGAAAGGGCAGAGGGAATGATCAAATGTGAACCGGATCCCGCAACGTGTTTGAAAGAATTAGTGAGATATCGTAAGTTATGCCGTATGTCCATTAATATGTTTGTTTTCTTTTAAAGTGATCTTTATAGCAACATTTAATTATTAATGTTATCCATCTTGCAGCAAGGAATGAATCAAGTTACTAAGACGGATCATCACTCTACTTGCAATTAATATTTATGAAAGTGTTATGGTTAAAGGAAAAAAAGGATGAACATTGATGGAGAGGTGCTTTTGGTTTTTGTGTTTACAACTTGTTAATTTTTCACATCATAATTTAATATGCAGATTTGCGCTTCAACGAGATATCTGGGAGTTCATCAGAAAGGATGAAGTTGTAGTTCTCTTAGTAGTTTTAGCCCGCCCTCATTCATGCATCGCGCCACAAATTCACTGTAACTGCGTCCGCCCATCCCTAAACAGATCAAAAGAAAAGAAGCTTGTAAGAATATTGCGCTACCCAAAGTTTGAAACGGGTTAGTTCAAGTTATACTTGATCTTTAACAGGTCACAAAAGGAAAACTAAAAAGGTTACATATAAGATAGTCTGCGGGTTAGAAGTGACTTTTAATCAATGTTAAGAGTTACTAGAAAAGCCCCCTTCATATTCAGAAAAAAATACAAAAATTGCTCCTGGCTG
This sequence comes from Tanacetum coccineum, assembly GCA_026074375.1. Classification (NCBI taxonomy): domain Eukaryota; kingdom Viridiplantae; phylum Streptophyta; class Magnoliopsida; order Asterales; family Asteraceae; genus Tanacetum; species Tanacetum coccineum. Next base: position 55,187 of record BQNB010026760.1, on the reverse strand, counting down.
CGCAGACTACCTGCGCGTGTGTAAAGGGAAGGGTGCCATTGCCTTCTGGGCTGGACCCAACCTGGTTGTGTGGGCTCGCTACGCCTTCTGGGGTAAGGGCCATGTAGCCACAAATTGCCGTTCCAAAAAAACTAGAAAAGCCCCCTTCATATTCAGAAAAAAATACAAAAATTGCTCATCTTCCAGATACTATTTGCATAAACGCTCCTTATTTCATTGTTTGTTTTTACTCTTGGTACAGCTCCCCTTACCGTGTACCGTGTAGGATCTAAAAGTGAGTCACACATTGAGGGACGAATAGTGAATTCAAACGATGCAATTAGGATCCCGTTATGGCTTTATGCAAATAGTATCAACAAGGGATGATTTCAGTAAATTTTCACCAACCGAAAGAACAATTATGTACCTTAATCTTAGTTATATTAAAAAAATGTATTAATATTTAACAATAATTTTTCGTACTTATTTAAAACATCAATCAATTAGGTATAAAATTCAAGAAAATTTGACAATAAATGTTGACGTGTTAGAAATTACCCATTCCGACATAAACCTGTTACCCAACACTTATCTTAACACCTCTAGAATATTTAGAAACGATACGTACATTATCTTTGTCAATGTCACGCATGACATCTTCATAGTGCATATCGGCCAAACCAAATTTCTCACATGCTTGTTGGAGCTCATCTGAAGTGATGTATCCACTACCATCTTTGTCAAAGTATGAGAAAGCAGCATACATATGATCTTCTTTATGGATTTTATTTATGTGTAGCATCGCTGCAACAAACTCCCCATAATCTATGGTACCACTGTTATCGATGTCGGCCTGAAAATGTAAGTGAATACGTGTAAGCAGAGAGATACAGGAGCATAATGGATTTAGCCCATAACAAATGGCAGAAAACTGATATGCAATCATGCTACACAGATATGCATGCCCTTATTTTTTTTGAACTGCAATTGTGGCTACATGGCCCCTAGCCCAGAAGGCGTAGCGAGCCCACACAACCAGGTTGGGTCCAGCCCAGAAGGCAATGGCACCCTTCCCTTTACGCACGCGGGAGGAAACCCCTATCGCCCTAGACAAGACTCGAACTTGAGACCTTGCCTAGGAGGGTAAAACCTCCATACCATTAGACCAGAGGCCCGTTGTACGAGTTCAAACCTCATCAGAGTGATGGGTTCAAACCTCATCAGAGGCGTGTGTACGAGTTGTTTTGCGTACAAATACAAAAAATCACTATAGAGAACGCAAATGGGTCGAGCGGGTTGGATAATGAATCAACACGGTTTTGGGTCATAGTATGTAGTTTATATGTGTTGAATTAAGAGGTCAAGTTGGGTTGACTGGAAACACTTTTTGTCCTACAACTTTTGATATTCTATAAACATGTAAGTGTCAAATAGGATGACATAATAATCTGAGTTCGAAACTGGCACTTATGTATTAGTATCTACTCTATCTAGTGAGGATACCTAATAATCTATTATCAACAGGAGAAAAAAGGAATTAATAGTTGAAATTAAATATAATTAGCCTGATTAACATATCAATGGCTTCTAATGTGATCAGTTATACTTCCCCAAAGTGGATGGTGTTGGTTTCACTAATTGACTAGCTAGACGCAAACCAACAATGCCTATTCTGCTATCATAAATCATGTAGACTACATGGAAGCAGTGAGATTGTGACGATAATTTTACCGCTTCCATTAGGCCAACGATTTCTGAATCTTGTATATTGGCACCAACTTTCTCTAACCCTTTCTTTAGTTCCTCTAATGTGATCTGACCACTGCCATCAGCGTCAATCATCTTGAACATTTCTTTAAGTCCAGCAATCTCCTCTTCAGATAGAGTCTCGGCAATTACCTGGAATCAGACAAGAGGGTGTTTGGTTATAATGTGAAACAACCAAAAAATTAAGAAATAACCAAAATCACTCACCATACATTCAAAACAAGCACTATTGGTTATGATAGAAAAGAAATATATCTCAGAAAGTAACAACACAAGTAACATACTCTGATGGCTATCTTCTTGATTTTGTTCATGGCAGAAAATTGCTTCAGACGAGAAAGGACAGCAGAATCAAGAGGCTTATCTGGAGCCACACCATTATCTTGTACCCAAGGGTGTTCTAAAACAGAATATGATGGTAAGAAAAGTATATTAAATTTATAACTAGGAACATGCTTCTTCTAGAACATTGTAGCAGTACAGAAAAGAGCATTATGATGAAAAGAAAACAAAAATTATGTGTATATTAGATAGAAATGCAAGATTATGAACGAAAACTCCACCTTACAAGTTGGAAAAAAAATAATAAGAAGCATGTATAAAAGCTCAACTTACATTCCCCTCTCTTTCAAAAATTGGTTAGCGTTATGAGTCAAGCGACCAAAATTGAAACTTAAGATATTGCTTTGGGACCATTTATTTTGATAATGTTATCTGAGTTCTGCTTATCAAGTTCAGAATGACCGAGTTATATTTTTCGCAACAGAAATGTTATTGCTAGATGAACTATAATAGATTAAGGAGTTGCATTTACACATTTGACAGAATGAATTTTAATATTTATCATTATCAATACTTATGATAATTATTCTTATAGATTATCTTATGAGTTAAATTTTAGTACGCTAACAATGTTATTTTTTTGAGTAAGCAGTTCTAAGCACCGGCATCTTCATTAATCAATCGATACGTGAACAACTGTCTGTAGTTGCGCTATTATAACTATGAGATAAATGTCGTCACACGTACAATTTTTTCTAGCCGGCTTTCAAGATTTAATAATTATTCATGAACGAATTGACTAAGCAATCACATTCAATTTATCAAACAATGAATAGATGCATGCATGCTTTCAGAGCCACCTGTTGAATGTAGCATCATCAATCCATTCAAAAACGGGCTCTAATAATTATTTAACTAAAAACTAAGAATTGAATAATAAAAAAAAAGGAGTAATACTCACGAAGAACTTCAGGTGCTGTCAGCCTCCTTTTGGGATCTCTCACTAGCATTTTTCTTACCAGATCTTTTGCACTTTCAGAAATGCTTGGCCATGGCTCTGATGCAAAGTCGAGATCACCTTTCAACACCTGCTCAAATATTCCTTGTTCCGTTTCTGATTCATATCACAATTTAGCAACAAATAGGTGAATGCAACGCTGATAAGTCTATAGCATCATGAAAAACTATGAAAACAACAAAGAAAAAGTGGATAAACTTCTCACCATCCCAGAAAGGTGGGACCCCACTTAGTAAAATGTATATGATAACACCTGCACTCCAGATATCACATTCTTGACTATAGAATTTCCGCAAGACTTCTGGGGCCACGTAATAAGGGCTCCCAACCATATCAGTGAACATCTCACCTGAACAGATACAGTTAAATAGACCATCACTTTAGTTTGAGAAGAATCCTACTGCTCGAGGAATTATAACCTCAGGCAAAATCAAACATGTGGTCATGAAAAAGCAGGAGGGTCGAGTCATAAAGAGATTTAAGATTGTTCTTATCACTTTTACTAACAACCGTAAACCCCAAAGTAAAAAAAAATGCAATAGATACTTATTAAGATTTAGTTAGCATCCGCTTTACATGTATTCAGAACCGGACAGTTTTACTAAGAAAAAAAACCCATATCATTTTGTTCAATAACATGATATAGATTAACTATGGCCTCATTTATTCATGTAGTCTGCCATTGCCTAAGCCTCCTTGGTACGTTCATAACTTCATTGTTGCTTTGTACAATAATAGGTTACTATAATCAATCCAAATGAAAGGTATGACTAAGTAAACTCCCATAGTGTTGCTGGTAAATACAAAGAAACATTAACGTCTACACAAGCATTATGCAACCTAAAGGAAATTAGAGAGGAGCTATAAAAATTATCATTGATATGATTTAATCCGAAACTAGTCGGCAACCTCTCTTTGATTTTCAGTTCAAGGGGAAGATGTCAACCATACAATATCAGACAGGGTGTCATGCATTTAGATATAAAGCAATAGCTTATGAAATAAGAATCACGACCACCTACAAAGTGGCTACTTATAAGCTGACGATATTATTTATATCGCCTATGATCAATTTTGTTGTACTATTCCACATGAATTTTGTATCATCTATTCAGATAACACACGAGTACTAAACTAGTTAAGAGAATACCTGGCTTAAAAAACATAGAAAGCCCAAAATCAATTGTCTTAAGCGGCGCCTCTTCTTGCTCATTTATAAACAGAAAATTCTCCGGCTTCAAATCTCTATGCATAACCCCTAACGAATGACACGATTCCACAACACCAACAATCAACCTCGCCAACTCAGCCGCCTTCTTCTCAGTATAATGCCCACGTTGTATAATCCTATCAAACAATTCCCCACCCGCACACAATTCCATAACAACATGAACAGCAACAGCATCTTCATAAGCACCAACAATCGATATCACATTATCATGTCCAGCCAAATGATGCATTATTTGTATCTCCCGTCTCACATCCTCCACATCCTCCTTCGTCGTTAACTTTCTCTTCGCTATAGACTTACACGCAAACTCTTTCCCCGTCTCCTTTTCCACGCATAAAAACGTCGTACCAAATTGACCTTGGCCTAATTTTTTCCCCATACTATAAACATCTTTTATATTCCCCGTCTTTCTTCCTAATACCGAATTCTGTTGCCCCATACTTTGCACGCGTTTAAATTTACTCCCTGACTTCGTTTCTTTTACATTATCCTCGGCACCTTTTTCCTTTTCCTTAACCTTAACTTCTGTCACCTTAACATTTTCGCTAGTTGTCGCTTCCTGTTCAGCCGTCATTTTAACCGTATCTGGTGGTGTATGTTGCACATTATTTGATTGTTCAGATCCTTTATCATGCAAAACATTTTTATCATTATTCGTATTATTATTCGTACCTTTCGTAGACGTTTCACTGGTCGAATTTGGAGGTGGTAAATTCTCCGGTGGCCGGTTTCGCCACACCGCAGCAGTAACAGATTGTAGGAAACCGGTTTTGCCAGCAGTGGGACCCACACAATTGTTCCCCATTTTTATAAATTTTTATAAAATTTCGCAAAATCACATCTGTGATCCAACCATGCATGCACCTCAAAAACACAAAATATAATTATGACGTCAAATTTAGATTTTTTTTAGAATAATTTAATGGAAATTTAAAAACTGGAGACTTACGAGTTATGATTATTGAATGATGAATTTGCATGAATTATAAACCTTGATTTTGATGGATTTAATAAGAAACCCTAATTTGATTAAAATTTCAGGAAAAAAATGTGAATTGAGAGAAGTGGAAATGTTTTGGAGAGAAATTTGGGTGGAAATGGAAGAGTTTTTGGGATGGTGGACGAGTTAGCTAACTGAGTCAGCTCGCTTATTTGAATTCTAGTTGCAAAATGAAAATTACAATTAGGGGTGTAAGTAGGGTCGGTTTGATCCGACCCGAATAAGGCTAATCGGGTCGGTGAAATTGGGTTGAAAAATCTTGTCGGGTTGTTTTGACCCGAACCCGATAACCCGATAGTGTTATCGGGTCGGATTAGGATTGAATTAATTTTCTTATCGGCTTATCGGGTCAACCCGATAAGACCCGAAAATCAATCTTCTAATTTTTAAGTAATACTTTTTAGTGAATTACTATGCTACTACATAAATCTATTGGTTTCTAGGAATAATATCGATATTTATTGTAGTGTATACTGTGAGATTTGGTCTAAAAGCCATGTTTTGTTTACTTGCTCAGTTTGTGGCAAAGGAATATGCAATATTGGTTTGCCTTCGGCAATATGTTCGTTTGTGTACTGTCAAAATAGGCTTTTGGCATTTGCTTTGTTTCCAATATCTTCTTTCATTATTAGTGCTACTAGTGCTCTTGTTGCAGTTTGCAAATAGGAATACAAAAGACTTTTAAGTGCTAATGTACAAGAAAATTGCAAAGAGAAATACAACAGTGCAAGCCATTTTTTTATAATAAACAAAAGCTTTATGACTTTCAACTATCATTTTTGTTTAATAGATATCATATAACAGTGCAAGTCATTTTTTTATTTTCGACTATCATTTTCTCGTGTGTAGTATAACCTGATAACCCGAATCACCCGACCCGAATACCACCCGAACCCAATAACCCGATTTCTTATCGGGTCGGGTTGCGGGTAAGTTTTTAAAATTCAAAACCGACTCAACCCGACCCGAAAAGACCCGATAACCCGACCCGATAACACCCCTAATTACAATATAAAAGGTAGGGGATATATTAGCTACAATAAAATAGTGGGTCCCCTGTGTTTGAATGAAGGTGGATTTCTACATAAAATGGTGGAGTATTTGGAGGTTTCGAAATCAGTTCCTCTTCTCGTTCTGTCACCCGCAAAGTGTTTCTTTTTGATGATATTAGTGTCGCGGTTCTTTCACAATGGTGAGTGTTCTAGATGTAAAAGTAACTTTAGTTGGGTTAGACGGTAGCAAATCCCTATTTGATTTATTTTGTAATTTTGTCTCTAGCTCCTTGCTAGTGTTTTGTTCTAATAAAGTTGCCGTTCAAAAAAAAAAAAAATATGGGACGGATTGGTAGTGGAGAGAGGTATACTTTTTAGTGAATTACTATGCTACTACATAAATCTATTGGTTTCTAGGAATAATATCGATATTTATTGTAGTGTATACTGTGAGATTTGGTCTAAAAGCCATGTTTTGTTTACTTGCTCGGTTTGTGGCAAAGGAATATCCATGCAGGTGGGTGTTTCTGTTATAGTGATGCCTGCTTGCAGGAAATGTAGCTATAATGGAAGAGCCCTTCATGTGATTGTGAATGGGGCTTTATGTTGCACAATGATGCCTCTCTAAATCTCAGGTTATGCGTTGTGTTGCAGGTTTGAATGTATACCCTGATTAGAGTTGTGGAAATGTAGTTGTGAGACTATGGTATTGGTGCTTATAGGTGAACATGTGGGTTAGCTTCCATGGCTAATCCATCTCTAATTCTCTGTATGGGTAGAAATAGAGGGAAAGTTTTGGTTGTTTTGACAGATTTCTTTCTTTGTTGTTCAATATATAGGTTCTTGGATAGTACTGGTTATAGTTTGGTAACGCCTTAGGTATGTCTGGTATGTTGTTATCAGTTGTAATCATTGTTTATTTAATGAAATGTTTCACCTTGCAACAAAAAAAAAAATGTTTGTGTTGTAGTGTACTGTCAAAATAGGCTTTTGGCATTTGCTTTGTTTCCAATATCTTCTTTCATTATTAGTGCTACTAGTGCTCTTGTTGCAGTTTGCAAATAGGAATACAAAAGACTTTTAAGTGCTAATGTACAAGAAAATTGCATAAGCGAATAAACAGTGGCAAGCACTTTTTTTATAATTGTGTATTATTTTTTTATAAACAGAAGATAAAGTCTTTACTGGATTTCAACTATCATTTTTGTTTAATCGATATCATATAACAGTGCAAGCCATTTTTTTATTTTCGACTATCATTTTCTGTATGTGTGATAGTAATAACACTTGATAACCGAATCACCCGCGGACCGAATACCACACCGAACCTTATTAAACCCGCTTTCGTATCATGTCGGGGTTGCGGGTTAAGTTTTTAAAATTCAAAACCCGACTCAAATTCGGACTCCGAAAAAAAGACCCGATAACCCGACCCGATAACACCCCTAATTACAATATAAAAGGTAGGGGATATATTAGCTACAATAAAATAGTGGGTCCCCTGTGTTTGAAAGTGGGTCTCTGAGTTCTCTGTGTGGGTCCTTGAGTCATTTCTTGTGTATTTTGTGAGAGGGATTGTAGCCAGTTGGCTACAATATTTGTAGCCAAGTTATCCCCTAAAAGGGATACTACTAATATCAATAAATTAAGGGCTTAAATAAAATTATGTAAAACTATGTTTTTGAAGAGCTTTCTAAAGATTATCTTTTGTTTTGGCGTGCAGGTTTAGAAATGTTTTTCTTCATTTTAGGGTCAACACGGTTATTTTTTTTATAGTGCAGTGTTAAGTTGTGACTAAACGAAATAATAGTTTTTTCCGCACTAAAAAATAAATTCAAAACAAACATATGTTCCCCAACGTTTATTCTCTTTCTTTTTCCTTTGGATCAGTTCCTTATTCTCCAACATCTCCCAAATCTCCAACATTTACTCCTTTCAACTCAAAAAATTTCAAAACCATTACATTAAACACTCAATCAACAACCACAATAAATTCAAGTTAAACCTCATAAAAGGTATTAGTTTATATTTTTATTTATTTTTACTCATTGTAATTTCTTTTATGCTTAACTTATATATATTTTGTATTTTTATAGGTATAAACTTCTTCATCATGTATTCAAATTAGAATATTTCAAATCATTTTAAAAAAGTTCATATCATAAGGTGAGTTTATAATTATTTTTTTGTTATTTGTAATTTATGTTTTTATTAAGAGTTAACTACATTTTTGGTCCTTGTGGTTTGTCAGATATAACGGTTTTAGTCCTAAATATGTTTGTTAATGTAACGGAGGATCTCGTCCATATTTTTGGTAAAGCGTGATCAGACTTTTAGGTCCTTGTGGTTAGTCGTGGTTTAAGGGTTTAGACAAAAAATGAACCAAAAGGTGTTATCAAGGTTAACAAGGAAATGGGACGAGGATCGTGTTTTACTCTTATATTCAGTGTGTGTAGAACTAGGTGGACTAGATATAACGTTATATCGACCCAAACAAAATAAAAAAAAAAAACCACAAGGACCAAAAATGTAGTGAAATCTTTAATTAATGATCTTTCTTTTTTATATATAGGAGCCTGTTATATTTATGATATATATGAATTAGTTTTGTATCGCATAGATATGATGTGCATTTTGTAGAGGAGTTGTCTGTAGATTTATTACATAATATTAGTTAATACCCGTCCGAAAATTGGGCGGATCTGTTAAAAGAAATAGAGATTAATTTTGAGGTATGTTGCTTTAAGTTTTCGCTAGTCCTTCGTTTTGGGATTGTCTTCTTTGAAGTTAGTTTATGTCGGCTCATTTTGGATTAGTGGTAATACGTTTTGTACTCCGCTGCCGGTCTCGAAAATTTTAAGAAAAAACTTGGTTACTTGGCATTTGCTTCTCCTTACTCCTTCGGTTTGCAATTTTATACGCATACTTGGGGAGGTTGAGGGAGATTGCTTGCCTGTGTTTTTTCTTAAAATTTTTACCCGGTAAAATGTATATGCATATGAGATAAAATATTCAATAGGTGGGTTAGGATCTACCACATGTGGCCACATATGTTTGATTGATACATGCATATGATTTATTATGTTGTTTTAAAATTTCAGATGGAACGAAACTGGATGTACGACATGAACATTACTGATCCGAAATATGTGAATGGAGTGCAAAGTTTTCTTATAGCTGCTGAGTCTAACCGAGTGGCTATGGAAGATATCGAGATTGTCCATGTTCGCAATGTAATTTTTTTTACCATATAATGATATCAAAGTGATTGAGATTAACCAAGTGGCTTTTATGGCTTTGAACGAGTTTTATAGGCTTGTAGTTGTTCCTTTAGATACAACGGCTCCTCAGTTTAGCTTTTATATTCTTGTGATGATGACGTTTAAACGATTGTAATGTATAACACTTTTGACTAAATCAAATTGTTGCGTTGGTTAATGTTTTTATAGAATGTTAAGGTTGTTAAATATTGTTTCATTTGTTTATGTATGATGGAATAAATGGGTTTGCTGCGGAAGATATCACTGTAGTGTTTGGTTACAGGTTTTAGGAAAAAAAATTATTATTTTTGTATCAAATAAATTTTGAAGCGGTTATTAAAAACCGTACCAAAAGAGAAAAGAAAATGGCAGGTTTTGGGTTATTATTTGGTACGGTTAATAAGAGAAAACCGTACCAAAAAATGAATATTTGGTACGGTTCCAAACCGTACCAAAAAATGAATTCTTTTTTGGTACGCTAGTATCTAGTAGGCTTTTAAAACCGTACCAAATAACCTTTAAAACCATACCAAATAAGATTTGTGCGTAGTAGTGATGGTAGAAAATAGGTAAATTTTGGACGGGGCGGTCATCCTTATTCCCATATCCGATTGCATAAAACATTCTTAAACCCGACTCAATTCCTATTTTGGCGACCCGTTAGGACGATACACTCTCCTAAACCCGCCTCATTACCTTGTGCGGATTTTATCGGATTTTCTTCTTTGAGCACAATTCCTCATTCAGGTCTAACTCATTGCAATAAGTACAATTCTCCATTCAGGTTTCATTGAGTGCAGAAAGCATTGTTTCCACTTAAGACACATCACCCTCTTGCATGTATGCAATCCGAGATCTTTATTCCCTTCACAACGTTAGTGCATAAAACACATAACATGAGATAACTTCACAGGCCAACACGAAACATGATATTATCACCCCACGGGTCAATATAGTTTGAAATCATAACCTCACGGGTTAACTTGAATACTAAACATGATGCTTGCACAAACATGGTACAAATGGTATGAACATGAGACATGGGTGTTTAAACCCTATCTTTTTTTGTTAAAGGGTTACTCAGTTATGATTTACCACATTTCATTGCTCACCTTAGGTCGCCTAATGATTGCAAAGTTTTCGACTAACTCCTTGCACCTATAACCATAACATGAACATGGATTTAACACTTCTAATTCTAGTGTTTGGAATAGTTAAGAACATGGCTAGTCCAATAAAACTAACCAAAATTCAACCTTTCATGAAACTAACATTACCTATAAGGTTACTCATAATTCCTCTTAACATGAATACTTGCTTTTCTTAATTCTATGATAATATCCAAAAACTATAACTTATTATAATTTACTTACATAATCACCATAACTCTTCTTATAGTCTTGTAACATGATAATTAATTAAATCCTATAATGGGTTTAATCTTATATATGAACGAGGCATACAGACCCGTGCGATGCACACAGATTGTATCTAATTTGTTGCAGATAGGTGATGGTGCATATTTTTGAAACAGGCCGCATAATGATTTTGTGAAATATTGATTGCGTTTGGATAAAGTTTACCAACTTAGGCACGCAGACTCGGGCTGTGCGCACGGGTTGCCTCTAAATGTTGTTCTCTATAGTGCTTGTAAGTTAAACGTGGGTTTGTATTTTAGATGACACGGTTGCTATTTAATTAAATGACTGTTAGCGCAAAGCCGGTCGTTATATCCCTAGTTTGCTAATGAAATAGATGGTAGAGTTAAGGGTTCTTCTATGGTTAAATTATAATTATAATGGGTTTAGTTTGTGTCCTTTAAAAAGTGGGAGGATTTAGTTTGTGCCTTGTAGAAAGTGTTAGGGTTTAGTTTGTGAGGTGTTATTTCCCTCATCTATATGATTTGACCGTTGCTTAAATGAGTTTCTGTTTTGCCGCCTGATCTTCAATCGTCATGATGGTTCTCTTGCCTATTCTCCACCACAAAAAATCTCTTTATATACTACCATTTGGTATAAATCCTCATCATTCACCCCACAACTTCTCACCCACATATTCATACTAATTTCTTTCAATGGCAGCTGCTGGACCTTCGAATGTAGTTGCAAGGTGTGCAATTGATGAGATTATTGAACTTGGTGGTGAGAATAAGACTCCGAAATACATGAAAGTTTTTATCTTGCAAGAAATAGCTGAATCCAAGTATTTCATTAGGACCCTCTGTGATGAAGCCTAGGCTGCAAGGAGTTGCTTAGCTTAGGTCAATGCTATGATTGCTGAGATGGAAGCAATGGATGATCAGGAAGAGTATTATGATAGCTTGATGTGTTTGAGGGATAGCAGAAGGATGGGGAATGATAAGCTTATGGGGTTAAATGAAATGATTTATGAAGCTGAGGAGGAGATCAACACCAAGGAAGCACATTTGGAGATTATGGAGGCAACGATCAAGTTTGAGTAGGAAAAGGGGATGGGTAGTCTTTTGGTCTGGTGATTATGGTTTAATAATGTTATGTCTTTTGATTTCCTAGTTTATGTTTGAAGGTAGTTGTATTTGAACCTTGTATGAACTATTCAAAACGCATGAATGTTAAGGGTTTTATTGCAATGTTAATGGTTGTTTTTAATGGAAATATTAATGTTATGGTCTTAATCTATATTAATCTGTGTTTTATGTTTTTTTATGTCTTATGATATGCTATTAATATTGTGGTTTTGTTTGTAAATGAATGTTTTTATCTGAATTTATGATTTAATGGTTTGATTGTTCCTCAAAAGATTAGTTGATGTAAGGTTTCGATGTGAGAAATGCAATAGCCAGTTTTGTATGGAAATTTGTTGTTCTTTATGGGTTGCAAAAGCAGTTGAAAACAAAATGCCAAACACCCTATACTTGTTAGTGAATTATGTATTCTGTCGTATAGGATTCAGATTCTCATCTTCATTTGGTTCAAAGACAGCTGCAAGTGATATTCTTGTTTCGGAGAGACATGGTGGTTGTTTGACTTCATTTACAGATATACTATTTTTTATTCCTTTGACATTTACTTTTGTTTTAAAGGTATCAAGTTTAAGTTGTTTCCAAGTTTTAGTCATGGTTATGAAGCTTAGAAGTGGTTAGAGGTGTTTTTATTGCTTTTGGATTGGTTTTTGGCGACTGGTATGTGTAGAATTAGTAGTATCGGAAATGTTTTTTTTCGGTAGATGAGATTTCCAGGTGTAGGTTTTATTTGTTTTTGGTTTCCAGTTTGTGAAATTGCACGCTGCATCTTATACTGTTTATTTAGTAGCCAAGTAACATGGGTGTTTTTACGTGTACAAGTTGATTTAAAAGCCTTGTAGCAGAGTATGGAACCTCTTACGCACATTTTGTCGAATTGTATGTCTATGTGACAGCTATGATTTTACCGGAGGTGAGTGCATCTTGTCTTTTAAGCTTTCTTTTGAAAATTGATGTGTTTATCTTTTAAAACGGTTTCTCATTATGCTTATCTTTGATTTAGTTACGTGTTGTTATTGATTTCCTTTTTATTTTGATTGTGTAGAAAATGGTAAAGCAATCTGTGTAAGGCATATAAACACTACATAGGATTCATAGTTGTTGTGCAATAGGTCTTGTACAATTTATGGTAAGCAATAAAGAATTAGTATAAGAATGTAGATATATGTTTCAATTCCCTTGTGTTGTTTGTAACTTGAAAACACAGTTCCCTTTAACGTATTTACACATGATTGAGCAGCAATAGTACATATGATGCGCAAGCAGGTTTATGCTCTGTTGGTGGAATTATGCGGAAGTATAGGTCCCTGAAAGCAATAAAGATTGAATGTATAAGTCATGTGTTAGTTTGTTTAAGTTATGCATGACTTAAGTGTTTATATAAGTAAAATACAAATTTAGGATTTTGAAATGGAAAGTTTACGTTGAATGGAAAGTATACGTTGGGTTGTTATGATAGGTTGTTGAAAGTCTCCCTAAAAACAATGTTTCAGGTACAGTTCTTGAGTTCATTGTCTGCGTCTTCTTTCATTAGGATTTTTAGCCCGTCAGGACTTGTCACCCTAGATAGTGCCACATAAAGTTGACCATGGCTGAATACAGGACTTGGTAAATATAGGTCGACATAATTAAGTGACTGTCCTTGGCTTTTGTTAATGGTCATTGCGTAGCATGGTTTGACTGGGAACTGTCTCCGTTTCAGCACGTAAGGCCATTTTGATTGAGTGGATGTGAGTATGATCATGTATATGAAAACTTCGTCACAGATATGTGAGCTAGTTAGGATTTTGGCGCGAATAACAAATTGACCAAGATCAGTGATGATCAATCTAGTTCCATTGCATAGTCCGTGGCTTGGATTGACATTTTGTAAGAGAATGATTGGTAGTTCTTTTTTAAGCATAGCTCATGCGGTGGCATACAGGGGAAATTTAAGAAATTTAAGATCTCGACAAGGTATAGTTGATGCTGATCTATATTGTCAGTCGAGGCCTTACATATTTGATCTACACTATTGTAAGTGACAGATTCTCCTGATAACTTTTTAAACATAAACTCATTGATTGCGTCGGCATCATCATTCCTTGGAGTTAGAATTGCTCTCTCTTTTAGTTATTCATTGTCAGTTTGTCTTGAAGTAAAATCAGGGTATGTTTCAGCGGCAATCTGCTAAATAGGAGAATCCCATGATTTTATCAAGAACTTTTCTGGAATGTCAATCCATGTTGGGTCTTCTTTACCTTCTTTTATTTTTGCTGGTAAATTGCCATATCCCACACCTAAAACCCATTGGTTGAATTCTTGTTTTGGTATATCAATCTCCTCGTTCGCAGAATACTCATTGACCCCCATGCTGCGTGTAAGTGTGAAAACCTTGCAGTATTTCCACAACTCAGATATGTTTATGTAAGATTGGACTATCTCTGATCTTTTGGCCTTTGGGATGACTGGTAGAATATGTCTGAAGTTACCTCCCAGCAACATGGTCATGCCCAATATATCTCTTAACATTATGTCTAATGCCTCAAAAGCATATCACTGAGTCATTGGTGCTTCATCCCAAATAATAAGCTGAACTTCTTGCATTAGCTCTGCTAATTATGTGTTCTGTTTTATGCAGCATGTGCTATTCTCCATTAGGTCAAGCGGAATAACAAATCTGCTATGAGCAGTCCTACCTGCCAGGAGGAGCAAGGAAGATATTCCTATAGTAATGAAAACAAATGCGTAGTTTGTCAATTATTTAATAATTGCTATGAATGCTGGAATGTATGGTGTAATTATTGAATAAATTAGCAAGTTTTTACCAAATAGCATACCTGAAGATGCAACCGTGAGTACAATCATTCGTTCAGATCTTAACCTTGAGATTATAGTTTTGTATAAAAAAGTTTTCCCGGTTCCCCCGTTTAGGTATTCGTTGTCAGTTTGTCTTGAAGTAAAATCAGGGTATGTTTCAGCGACAATCTGCTAAATAGGAGAATCCCATGATTTTATCAGGAATACTTTTCTGGTATGTCTGCAATTGTTGGGTCTTTTCGGTATGGCGGGGTTGGGGGCGGGGGGTGTTAAATTTTAAGGTTTGTGGTGTGAGGTTTAGTTTTTGTTGCTTGGTTTTCTGGGGTTTTTTGGAGGTTTAATAATGGTAATGGTGTTGGGTTGTGGTTCATTTGTTTTTTGATTGGGTTGAGTGTATCTTGTTGGGTTTTTTTGTGGATTTGTTGTGTTTAGGTTTTGTCGGTTTCAACATAATGAGAGGGGTGTTGTTGGATTTTTAGGTTGTTTTGGTGTGGGGGGTTTTGATAGATCTGTTTCTATAAATATATAAAAATTATAACATAATTAAAAAAATATTTAATAAAAATATTAAATTTTATTGTATAAATATATAAATAAAACACATAAAAATTGCCATCTATCCCACACCTAAAACCATTTGGTTGAATTCTTGTTTGTGGTATATCAAATCTCCTTTCTTTTTTTATTTCTTTCGTTTCACCCTTATTTTATTTTTTTTTTTCCCTACTTTTTTTTTTCGTTCGCAGAATACTCATTGACCCCCATGCTGCGTGTAAGTGTGAAAACCTTGCAGTATTTCCACAACTCTGATATGTTTATGCAAGATTGGACTATCTCTGGTCTTTTGGCCTTTGGGATGACTGGTAGAATATGTCTGAAGTTACCTCCCAGCAACATGGTCATGCCCAATATATCTCTTAACATTATGTCTAATGCCTCAAAAGCATATCACTGAGTCATTGGTGCTTCATCCCAAATAATAAGCTGAACTTCTTGCATTAGCTCTGCTAATTATGTGTTCTGTTTTATGCAGCATGTGCTATTCTCCATTAGGTCAAGCGGAATAACAAATCTGCTATGAGCAGTCCTACCTGCCAGGAGGAGCAAGGAAGATATTCCTATAGTAATGAAAACAAATGCGTAGTTTGTCAATTATTTAATAATTGCTATGAATGCTGGAATGTATGGTGTAATTATTGAATAAATTAGCAAGTTTTTACCAAATAGCATACCTGAAGATGCAACCGTGAGTACAATCATTCGTTCAGATCTTAACCTTGAGATTATAGTTTTGTATAAAAAAGTTTTCCCGGTTCCCCCGGGCCATAAACAAAATAAAAGTTGCCTTTTTTTATTATGGACAGATTGAACAACGTCTTTATAGATTACTCACTGTTCGGGATTTAACAACGAATGAAGTTGTTGATGTTCAACCTTGCTCTTTTGATATCAAAATCTAATGCCTCTCTGATCAAACGATGGTCCATGTTTATTAGCAAGTTTGGGTTAGGTTGTGGTAAATCCTTGAAGTTTGTTAACGACATGCCATATCTATGTAACAATTCTTGGATTTCCAGCAGATAATAGTTGCGGATCTGTTCATCCGTCAGTTGTAACTCAGGATACTTAAAAAGCTTACGCTTTATATGTAGGATATCCTCGGATAGAGTTTGCCAGTTTTCTTCCCATAGCTTGATTTGCCTGCTTACGTCACAGAACAACAACATTGTAATGAATATGTCCCGCAGTTGTGGTCCTAATGCCCACAAACTTTCTTTTGAAATAGCCTATGTCTATTCCTTGTCGTCATTTAGTAGGCCATATGTGAAACATGCTTCTTTGAATGTTGCACATAACCTTTTGTTAACCATCACTAGCTCTTAAAAACCTTTAAATCCCCTAACAACATTCAACAACATTCTAAGATAGTATCGTTCCCCGGAAGCAGGGCTCGAATAAACAATCTTGTCTATGTATTTTCTCTGTTTCCTGGGTTTCCAAAGTTTTGTTTGTTCGTGCCTGATTACGCATATATGGGCACGACCAGGCTTCGATGGTGATCAGAGAATAATATGGTGGTGATGCCGAGTGCATGATAACCTGCATATAAGAAATAGAATACACTACGTTAGACGAAGCTCGGGGGAAGCCCCCGGGAGCCGCTTCCGGTGTAAGAATCAGTCATGGTAATTATGATATTGAAGTATTGAGATAAAGGAGAGAATATCTCGTGGTTAAAGTTAGCTTACATACCTTTGTGATGGCTTCTGTAGGAAACTAGAAGGGGGGTTGAATACTTTACTGGTTAATTTACCGTTTTAAAAACTTTGCTTAGAAAATTGTTAGATTCGAGTTATATGTCAATCAATCAACAATATGAATCACAACTAAATATCTAATGTAATGAACTAAGTAAGCAATAACAATAAAGAGATAGAGAAAGAAACGATCAAACCAAGACACCAAGATTTATAGTGGTTCGGCAACGAAGCACCTCTTCGTTCCTACTCCACTCCCCGAGTACTCCACTCGAGATTTCACTATGTCAACAAGCTCCCTTTAGGCGGAGAAAACCGTTTACACGTCGCTTACTTTCTTTTCCGACACTAAGCTAGATGTCGAGTCCTAATCTTAGCTAGAACCAATCTAAGACTTCACTAAGTCTTTACACACTCACAAGATATATATACCCTTGGATTGACACACAATCCAAATCACACCAATACACAATTTACACACTTGGATCTACACACAATCCAATTTACACAACAACACTAAATATATGTAATGAAGATTTGTGATCTTGAGGAGGAAGAGAGAGATCACTTGATAACAATTCGTATATAGAAGAATACGATTGTTCTTCTCTTGCACTTGATTAGAAGAAGAAGAAGAAGAAGAAGAAGAAGAAGGGAGGAAGAAAGAATTAATCACTTGAAACAAGATCAAGGTATGTTAGTGATCAAGATATGTGTTTTAGAAAGAAAGGAAGAAGAGAGAAAAATGGATCTGAGAAAATTCGTGGCAAGAGGTTCTGTTTTTCAGATGGGGTGGCCCAGTATTTATAGGGGACAAAAAATGACCGTTGCTGGTGGCGGTCCCGGCGGTCCCTTATATATAAGGGGGCCGCCAGGCCTAAAAGGGGGCCGCCACTAGACTCCGCTCCCTTTTTTGTCCTTTTGTGGTGAAGGTTGTATCTGTTATAGAACCTTCTATTTTGGGGGGAAAATTTGAATTTCAAATTTTATGTTTTTAATAAAACATTTCTTTTAATGAATAAATATTTTGTTTTTATATTTTTATAAAAACACATTTGTAGAAATGTAAGGTTTAAGGAAAATATTTTCTTGATCACTAATCATGTTTAATGATTTGTTTATCCATACCTTAAGTGATTAATCTTAGAAATAGAATTTTATGATTAGTAATTTATAAACGTTTAATTTTATCGTAAACGTTTTCACATTTTGTTATTATCAAAACATTGAGAGGTCGAAAAATATAAATAACGTTTTTAGACATTATTTGTATTAACAATCTCCCCCTTTTTGATGATGACAAAACATAAACTCATTTAGTATAAAAATAGAAGTTTATAAATTATTAATGAGTTTAATTCTATTTCTCCCCCTTTTTGTCGAATCCAAAAAGGTTGATCGTCGAGTCGTAGTAGAGAGAAAGAAATCGACGATAAAAGACTCCCCCTTGATGTAAGCTCCCCCTTGTTCGGGGCACCAAGGGATCGATCTTACGATAATTTGTTTGCTACAAAACAAGGTTAGAAGTACAAGTGCAAGCAAATATGGCATGACAAATATCTTAAGAGTATAATCCACACATTTAAAAACTCATAAAGTAAAGTGCATTTAAATTCATAAAGAAATCATATATATTCACAAGAACAATATATATGAATTACAAGCATGAAATAATCATAACTAAAACACAACATATTAAAGCATTTGATGAAAGTAAACTAGTAGATAATTCTTGACTTCATGAGGATGTTTCAAAGAGAGTTGGTAGTGATAGATGAAGGAAAAAAAAGGTTGGACGGGGCTCCCCCCATGATGAGAGATTTGATTTCAGTTAAGGTTCATCTTTTAAGATATTGATACTTCGAGTACCAGGAAACAAATGACAAAGTCTGAATGAAATTGATTTGGGGTCACTGAAAAGGAGGATGGGAGTGACCGGTAGTGAGGGAGGGAGGTAAACAATTAGTTGACTTAATTGCATGTTGAATATTGATATCAAGAAGATTTAAAAGGTGTAGGAGTTCATGCAAATGGTTCATACTATGATTTTGAGTAGAGATTTGTGGAGGTAAGTAAGAGGGTGTAGGGTTAGATGAGTTATGGGAAGGAAGCAAGGAAGTGGTATCAAAGATTGGAGAGTTTGGTGGAGATATAGGTAGTGAGTTACTTGGAGATAGAGGAGGTGAGGTCCTATTTGGTGGAGGAAAAGGTGGTGAAGGTGGAGGATTATGACATTGTCTCCAAGGTTCAAGAATTTCTCTTTTGTGTTTTCGTGAGTAGTCACGAGGAGATGTGTTAGAAAATGACATTGAGACTTTGAAGAGATGTTTATAAGAGAAGTGGTGATTGAGATGGATAAGGATGATGTTTATATAGAAGAGTTTTGGGAAAGGCATGGTTTTGGTGTAAAAGAGTTCTAAGGAGTGTTTAGTTTAGAAGGAGAGGGCAGCGAAGACTAGAAGAATAGGGTCAAAGATGCAGACAAGGAGGGGATAGGAATATTTCGTGTTACTCCTGATGGCGGTCCCTTATTGTTATGGCGGTCCCGAATATATAAGGGGGCCGTTTTCTAGGGTTTTGAAATTTTTTAAAAGTTTAATCCCTTTTCAGAGTGGTCAATGAGGATGATTTTTTTTGCATTTTCATCACTTCAAGTACCACATAATATAACAAAAGAAGTGAATAAATCATGTAATATGGCCAAGATAAAGCATATAGATGACTAAAATGTCTACTAAAAGTCACATAAAAAGCATGTAATTATAATGTAGACATATTATACACGTACTTGATTATGCAAGACAGAGAATAAGATAATATTACATCGTACGTATTTCTAGCAATAATTCTAGAAAAAGATTTCAATCATCATTTGAATCAACACTTGACGCTACTTCAGAAGATATGCAGATAATTGATTCAAGATGGGAAGGATGAACCTAAGGTTTCATGGATCCCTAATATGTTTTGTATTTTGGATTACGGAGATGAGGATTGGTTTTGATAATGTGTTCATATAGACGAATTAGAATTATTCCATATGGTATTGGGGTATTTGGTTGAGATTTGATATTTTCGATTCTTTTAATTAGAAAGTATGCAAAGTTGAGTGGAGTGCTAGTTAAGATGCAATACACCATGTGACATAATGATGTAGGAAGAAAAGGTGAGTCATTTTGATTACGAAAATCATTTTCTTAAATGATTTCATTCCAAGATCTTAGTTCAACATGAAGTTCTTCTTTGAGAATTTTGTTTGGAAAGATGGTTTGTCCAGATATTGTTAAGGATTGAATTATTTCTTTTGGAGTTGGGACATTGGTTTCAAAGGGTATGAAAGAGTTTTGATTCATTCTCAAAGAGTCAAGAGATGAGTCTTCAGAGTAAGAATATTGACCATGAAATGGAATAGAGATAATTGACGCAAATGATTCAAATGAGTATCTGAAGACTCCTTTTAATGCCGAAAATTTGACAAAAAGTGTTTTGATTCTTTTCATGGATTATTTTCTTGGATGAGATAAATTCAAGTAGAAATCTAGGACAAATGGCTTCATGTAGGTTATATATTTTAGTGAGTTTGATGGCTTTAAACATTATTTTAATGTTGTCGTATTTGGTTGATTCGGGTTTAACAAGACGACCTTCGTGAATAGCTCTGCATTCTGAATTTTGAATGATAGGTTTCAAGTAGTTAGGTATGTAGGAATCATTCGAAATCTTTGGGATGTATGATTTTGTGTAACGTAGTTCATCTTCGAACTCCATTTTACCTAAGAAAGATAGTCGTAATTTTTAGTAAAACTGAAACTTGAGAAAGATTTCTAGTGAGTACATGTATTGATGTTTTAAGTTCGTGCCTAGTGTATGCCTATATGCAACAAATGTGGAGTAACGATTAACTCAACCTAAATATAACATCCTAAGAGTTAATCCAAATGCTCTTTGGTTTGATTTTGCTCAACCAAACAAGTCAAAAAATACATATGAATTATGTATCTCGAAATTTGTTTATGAGATCATTATGCATGTGTTTGAAAACGTTTTTAGGTTATATTGACAATGCATAACAACAATTTTATGATGTTCCTAACGTGAGTGATTTGAAAATAAAATTGGGGTTTTGGTTTGAAATCAATTTTTCAATAAGTTCACTAATATATACAAATCTTATATCTACGGGAAGCATATTAGTTATACATTGTATCCTAGTACTCTTAATTGCACAAAATTGAAAGAAAATAGATGAAATGACTTACAATTGATGATCTTTGTGATATTAGGAATGATTATTAGTGTTGATTTGATCTTCAATTGAAGTTTTAATGGTTGATTTTGAGTTTTGTGGGTTTTGGTTCGAGTTCGTCAATGCCAGCAGGTAAGGGGGTGTTTGTTTTTCAGTTTTGAAAATTTTTTGGTTAAGTGTCCCGTTTTGTGTCTTGCTGATGGCGGTCCCGTATTTACCTGGCGGTCCCAAATATATTAGGGGGCCGCCCTCAGGCAAGGATTTTGAACTTAATTTTGACAAAAATTTTGCGAAGAGGAGTGACGTTTTAATTTGCTTTTTGCGAATTAAACATGCTTAAAGTACTTCGGATGAAGCATTTAAGTTGTCACGACACGGAATGGAACACGGACTAGAATTAAGACAGAAGAAATAAAAGCGGACTAATATGATTTATGGAATGTGTTCCATCATTCCTAAACTAAGACGTAGATAGTTAAACGATTCACGTTTAAGGGGTTTAGTAAGAATATCGGCGATGTAGTCGGCGGACGGCACTTTTTCGATTGAGATATGTCCTTTCTGGACATTATCACGAAGAAAGTGGTGACGTATTTCGATGTGTTTGGTACGAGAATGTTGCACCGGGTTTTTGCTAAGGTCAATCGCGCCTTTGTTGTCGCACATGATGGGAACGTCGTCGAGTCGTACGTCGTAGTCGATGAGAGCTTGTTTCATCCATAGTGCTTGTTGACATGCCTTTCCGGCGCTTACGTATTCGGCTTCGGTAGTGGATATAGCAAGAGCGGTTTGTTTCTTTGAGAACCAAGATGTCAAACAACATCCCACGAACGTACAAATACCGCTAGTGCTCTTTCGGTCCACATAATCTCTCGCATAACCTAGAAAGACACCTTCGTAAGACTTTGGGTCAAACTTGGTAAGGTAGTCTTTAGTGTTTAGAATGAAGCACTTGCTTCCAAACACTCTAAAATAGTCAAGAGTAGGTTTCCTACCTCTCAAGATTTCATAAGGTGTTTTTCCTAGGATGGTTCTAATTAGGATTCGGTTGAGAATATATGTTGAAGTATCTACGGCGTTACACCAAAACTTTTGTGGTAACGATTGCTCGTTCAACATTGTTCTACTCATTTCTTGAAGTGTCCTATTTTTCCTTTCAACCACGCCATTTGATTGAGGAGTGCGTGGAGCCGAGAAGTTGTGAGTAATACCATTGGCATTACAAAACTCTCCAAATTGCACTTCATTATCAAATTCTCTACCGTGGTGGTTCTTATTGGGCACTATTGTACATCCTAATCTGTTTTTGGATTTTATTACTAAAGATTTAGAATTGATGAAAAGCTCTCGTTTTTATCATTAAGAAATCCTAGTCCATGTATATTTAGGAGTAAGTCATCTTAATATGACTAAGGTGTAACGCTTTCCTCCGTAGCTCTGACGGCGGATGGACCAAAAAGATCCATATGGAGAAGTTCTAAGCATTTAGTCGTTGAGACTACATTCTTAGCTTTGTGACTAGCGTGGGCTTGTTTTTCAAATTTTCAAGCATCACAAAAATGTTGATCAAACTTAAGCTTAGGTAGGTTCCTAACTAATTCCTTAGAAGCTAATAATTGAATGAGACGCATATTTGCGTGACTAATTTCCTATGCCACAAAGTGGAATTATTATCAATCGTTGCTAGACAAATTTAATCCTTAGGCTTATTTCCTAATTTCATCACATATAAGCCTTTCTTCCTAATACCTTCTACCTATCACTTTACCGTCCTTAGTGATTTCACTATCATGTTCAGAAAAAGTTACTCTTACTATTATTTTATTACATATTTGTCCTATACTTAGCAAGGTTGATCCTACAAATATCAACATGTTTTACATTATCTAATTTTAAGAGAGTCATCTAGAAATCGTACACTTTGCCAATGATGTTCCAACAAAGATTACTACCAAAAATAACGTTACCTCCATTGTATGCCTTGTAAGTGGAGAAGAGCTTTTGGTTGCCCGTCATATGTTTGGAACATCCGCTATCCTTGATCCATTAGTTGGGTTCCAAATTGACTCCAAGGCATATCTATTTATATAAGACAATAACTCAAACATTTGGTCCCCAATATCTCATGGGTCCAAAGTTGTTAGTGCCAAACATCCCTTGCATTTGATGCAATTGTTTGGGATGTGAGAATGGAAAACACATTTCTCATGGCATGTAACTTTGATGTGGAAAATTGTTCCAAGTTACGGGAAATCCATGGGGTTGGTTTTGTCGACCAACATGTCTTTTAGCTTGTGGTGTTTTAGTACGAGAATAATTATCATTGACTCTTCTAGGAGGTGAAGTTTTAGATCTAAAATTAGGTTTCGAAAATCCAACTTCGGGTTTTGACAATGGCTTATAGAATTGTTTAACTTCATTGTCACTAGCAACGGGAACTTTGACTTTCTTTACAATTATGTGTTTTGGTCTAGGACCCAAAATGGATTTTTGAAAAGTCACAGTTTTCTCAGATCCAGGTGTAACTGGGGGCGGTCCCATATTTATTTTGGGGGCCGCCGGATCATTAAGGGGGCCGCCTATAATTATGAGACCTCCATCAGAACACGTCTTTTTTTGAGCTTTCACAAATTTTATTTCCTTAGTTCCACTAGATGATGCTTCAAATGAATTAAACCCTAAACCTAATTTATCACCGGATGGTTTTTGATTAAATAACATTTCATTCAAGCAATGTGTACTCTTTTCAAATTTGTTTAATCTAGTAGATTCTTCTTTGAGCTTTTCATTTTCAATTTTAAGTGTATGACACTTTGCACAATCGAGATCAACTCCCTTGTTTTTCTCGAGTGTGGATAATCTATCTTTTAATTCTCTAAGCTCATTTTCTAGACTATTTTTAATAGCTTTTAACCTTTTATTCTTAGTGATTATCATTAAACTCATTTTGTACAATTTTATCACTATTCATTGTCTAAAAGCTAAATCATCAAATTGATTGTTTTCCTCACTAAGTAAGAAGATCGGAACGTACCTCATTTGATGCTTGAGCTACAAGACATGCTCGTGTTGGATCTTTTCCCATCATCTTTCTTCACACGCTATCGCTTCCAAGAAACCTACCAACAAATGATCTTTGGTTCTTGTTTCTCGGTGGCTTTGGACATTCTTCAATTTTATCCTTTTATATTCTCTTGTTTGAGAAGTAATTTGGAAAGAATTTTCACAGGATTTATACTATACATATATAAATTTGACTAATGCTTACACACGTTACCGGCTTAGCGGTACTAACTTCAGGCTTGTTAGTACTAACTTTTGGCTTGTCAGTACCTTCATCTGGCTTGACGGTACTAACTTCCTTTTGCATGTAAGCTTGCATCATTAACATCCACATCATCAAAAACTTGATCTGTTTGTGTAGTTGGAGTAGATTTGGCAGATTTCCTCCCCTGTTTTGATACAGACTCCTTTTGCATCCACTTTTTCTTCAATGATTTCTTTCTGGCCAATCTTTTCTTTATGGAGACACTCTTTATCCAAGCATTATGGTGTGATATCACAGGTTTAGCCTTCTTCTTTAGCTGCTTGATCTGAGACTTTAAATCTTTAATTTGTGCAGCTTAAGATTACAGGTTTATTGATTTGCAGCTTATTTATGTGTGGTGACATGTTCAAGGAGATCTTAAATCAAGGGGAAGCATTAAAGATTTTGTTTCATTCAAGGAGATGATTACATCATTAAAGATTTTGTTTCATTCAAGGAGATGATTACATCTCAACTTCTCTATTTAAGGGGAAGTTCGTACGCGACTTTGTTTGTTTTGTCATCATCAAATAGGGGAAGATTGTTGGGATTCTAAATTTGATGAGACAAAATAAATATAAGAATGAAACAAAAGGACTAAAATTATAATTACAGAAATCTTCAAGCTAGTGGAGAATATGAAGATAAAGATAAAGATTTTGAAGATATCAGAAGATCTCCTTTTAATAATAAAGATACAGAAGATATTTGAAGATATTCTTAAATGTTTTAAATATATTGTTTGTTCTTATCTTCTGTTATAAGCCTTGATATCTCTCTATATAAAGAGAATCATAGGCATGTGATTTAGATATCCATCCATAGAAAACTAGAGCTCTCCCGATGATAGTTTAGATAGTTAGATAGCAAGTCGACTGATGAGAGTCGAATAGTACACCATAGTTAGTTGGTGTAGCCCCAAATTATAGTTGGGGTAATAGGGAAACGTTCAATAAAGAAAACCTTGTGATAACTTTGATTGTGTTCTTTATTATTCCGCTGTGTGTTATCAATCATTGTTATTGTTCATCCTAGATATATAAGATCTAATCAATCTTGAGCTATAAACGATCTTATCAATTGGTATCAGAGCCTGGTGGCTCTCGATCTAGGATCAACAAGGTTCGCAAATCAAATCCTAAAACCCTAAATGTTGAGAATCTTTTAAGCTCATCTAGGATCAGTTTTATAGATAATATTGAATCACGCATACGGAATAATAAGGAAAGTTATATTATCAAAACAATGTTTTTTATTGAACATTCCACATTTACCCCATCACATATAATTTGGATTACTACTAATAAACTAACTATTTTGTGGACGTGTAAAACACACTCAAACACACGTTTTCTATCTATGATGCCATACACACCCCTTTGCACTAGACGACTTCATTGGAGAGCTCTTATGTTTCCTGATGTATAAACTATAGTCTATGTATTTTATATAGGGAGAGATCATGACTTACAAAGAAAGTAAATTCCAGTCAACAATTATGTTTAATACTTAGTCAATTATTTAATATAGTTGAATATAATTAATTTAGGAACTAATTCGCATTAATCTTCAAGTTGAAAATTATCTTCAATCAACATTAATCGCTGTTGACTGCATTAAATGAGAAATACTACGGTTTGACTTCAAGTCTTCTCAGATCCATAATGCTGATTTAGTCCGTTCGTGTTTCCATTATTTTATTCTTTTGTTCATCAAATATGTATATCTCCAACAATCTTCCCCATATTTGATGATGACAAACCAAAACAAATTCTTGCACGAATTCCCTGATAATTGAGATCATGGATTCTCCCTGAATGAAATAATCTTCCTTTGTAACTGCTTCCCCTTAACTTAAGATCTTCCCCTTATGTTATCAATCTCATTCCCTGCCACCACAGGATCTATAAAGTGCTAATCATATTAATCATCTTCCCTTTTTGTATTCATCCAATAGGGGAACATATAAGAATTTGATCTTTACAATTCAAATCATTATCAATACTTTTAATCCAAGCTTTCCACTGACTCAATTACCCACCATGATTTCTACACAAAATAATGAACTCATGCAGTAAGAATTTTTATAACTAGCAGTATTAATAATGGACTAGGAGTAGTTATGACCTTCCCTGAAACTGTGCATGAACATCCATCCAATTCTGTAGGCTTTTTGTTGTGATTACTTGATGAAGAAAAACGAGTTTATACGAATTTGTGTAGAAGTTGAATATCCCAAACTTGTGGCTTAGTCTTGTTTATGACGTGACTCCAAACTTATACTTGAACCAAGAAAGTTTAAAGTAGACCGAACCTCTGAATGCATTCCTCATCTTAGATGAGACACATGAGCACTACAACTGTAACTCATTTAATTGATAGCCATTGTGGGCATTGAGCATCTATAGAAAATCACACATTGCTAAGATTCTTCAAGTCTTCGTCAAACCATATAAAAGAACAAGTTATCTTTAAAGTGTAACACTCCACTTTAAGTTATGATAAAACCGCACATGTGACAATCTAAATCTACAACATCAAATAAGTGATAATCAATCGTCTTCGTTATCACATCTTCTATTATCAAAAACACAAAGTTCTATCTTCTCTCTTCCATGAACACGACATCTAAATCAAACTGGTCGATCCTAGATCAAGAGCCCGAGGCTCTGATACACATGTTGAGAATCTTTTAAGCTCATCTAGGATCAGTTTTATAGATAATATTGAATCACGCCTGCGTTAATAAGAATGTTAATTTATCAAACAGGGGTTTTTTTATTGAACTTTCCACCTTTACCCCAAACACTATAATTTGGGATTACTAACTAATAAACTAACTATTTTGTGGGACGTGTAAACTCACTCAAACAACACGTTTTCTATCTATGATGCACACACACACCCCCTTTGCTAGAGGACTCTCATTAGAGAGCTCTATGTTTCTGGATGTACTAAACCTTGTCTATGATCATTTATATAGAGACGTGATCAAACTTTACAAGAAGCTATTTCAGTCAACAATTTTATTAAATACTTAGTCAATGTATTTAATATGGTTGACTAAATAATTAGGAAACTAAATCAGCATTAATCTTCAAGTTGTAATTAATCTTCAATCAACATTAATCGTTGTTTGACTGCATTAAATGAGAAGATAACTACTGTTTGACTTCAAGTCTTCTAGAATCCCATAATGCCGAATTAGTCCTTCTTGTTTCATTCTTTTATTCATTTGTCTCATCAAATCTGTAAATCCCAACACTAAATTTTTTAAAGAAGTCGATTTTCGGTAAACAGGTTGTAATTCAGTTATAAAAGAAACCCTAATTCGGTAAATCTGTATGTATAGATTTCGGTGTTTCATGATCAAGGGTTTCATCATTTTCTTTTACCTGTTTCAACTGCTATTATTCATGATGATTGGTGATTTCAAAGAAGGGTTTCGTGCATCATGATGATCATCAAGGGTTTCGATCCTATGTTGATCTATTTATATAGGGTCTCGGCCAAAAAAGGTTTCTTTGGTTAGGATGACGGCTGGTTTTATAAGCGTGTGTATTCTGATTAAAGTCGTCTTGTATGATGGATGAGGAGCAGCAGCAGGTATGTTCTTATGGTATTCATTCAGAAGAAGAGTGGAACGAAAACCCTAATTCCTGATGGTGTTTGGTGAATATTCATATGTTGATATTGCTTCTGGATGCTCCTTGCTATTAATGCAATATTTATGTTGATGTTGCTCGTGAAAATGAGTAAAGTCGCATATTGGGCTTAACATATAAGGTATCGATTCAATTTTTCAAAGATTATTATGTTAATCAATATGTCGTGGATGATATTAGGCATGTATACGTGTTATGGAAAGTTATTATATGGAGTCAAAGAGATTTGGTTATAAAGTGAGAAGATTGTTGAGAGATGGATGATATACATGCATATACAGGGAATGTCAATATTACAACAGTTTTATGATAATATTGTTTGAGCTTTGCGTGTATATGGCTGGAAATAGTATTAGTGCAGCATGGGCCTCAAAGATTTAAACCGTTTGGGGTTATATTATTAGTACTGTTCGTGTACTTACTACTGTTCGTGCATATGGATTCTTGCATCTAGTATAAGAATTATATGGACGTGCGTGGATGTGGGATGTGCATACATGACTATTAATGCTTGTTCGTGTACAGTTCATTGTATTCAAAAGAGAAGTTTGTGCTGCTATTCACAAACATATAGGTACTGTTCGTTGGGCTTATATGGTTTATTGTTACTACTGCCATGCGTGAAACCAAGGAAAGTTTATACTGTTTGAACAAACAGTTACTACTGTTGGGCCTCAAAAGTATAAATTAATACTGTTCGAGTGAAGTGTTTCTACTGTTAGTTATGTCCGAGAAGTGGGTTAATACTGTCAATATTATTCGATATCGGACAAGACATGTTTTTGGTTCTCGGTTATCAGGTGATCTCGAACAGTTGAGTGACACACACAGAAGTTTTTGGTTTTTGATTTTGGAACATATTGGTTCCAACACACACACAGGTTGATTGATAGTTTGTTCAGATGGTTCTTGGACAAACAGAAAGATTTTGGATGGTTTTAAATGTTCTTAAAAGTTTTAAAGGCTCATATTTGGATCTATTAAAGATGTGATTACGAAGACAGTTGATTATTGCTTATTTGATGTTGTAGTTGGGTTTCACAGGTGCGTGTCTTATCATATCTTAAAGTATAGTTTTGCAGGCTATGACTTTTAAGATAACTTGTTCGTGCTTACAATGTTGTGATAAAGACTTGTCAAAATCTAGCACAAGGTATGATTTTTCATATGGTGCTCGATGCTCACATTTGCTATCACTTAGTATGTGTCTCATAGAAGATGAGGATTTTGTCAAGAGATTGCGATCTACTTATATTTTGGTCTTGGTATGAGTTCGACGTCACGTAGATAGTGCAAGACATAAGACACAAGTTTGGGAGATTCTACTTCTTCATCAAATTCGTTATACTCGGTTTTCTTCATCAGTAATCACTACATAAAGCCTACAGAGTTTGAGATTCAAGAGATGGTAAACATATGGGTGACAAGGGGAAGCTTATGATTAGAGTTTAACCATCTACATGCACCACTTGAGGGGAAGTGTTTCGTACTTCTGCTAGTTATATACTAATGCTCAAGGTTATTTTTCATATTATGCTTATGGCGGTATTTGAGTACTGAAAGGCTAGTTAGTAGTTGTGGTATATGGTTTGTAGCTGTTATGATCCAAGTTGCATATCTACAGAAGACCCCTATTAGATGATTATAAAAAGGGGAAGAAGATTACAGGTTTATTGATTTGCAGCTAATTTATGTGTGGTGACATGTTCAAGGAGATCTTAAGTCAAGGGGAAGCATTAAAGATTTTGTTTCATTTAGAGAGATGATTACATCTCAACTTCTCTATTTCGGGGGAAGTTCGTACGCGTTTTGTTTGTTTTGTCATCATCAAATAGGGGAAGATTGTTGGGATTCTTGATTTGATGAGACAAAATAAATATAAGAATGAAACAAAAGGACTAAAATTGTAATTAAAGAAATCTTCAAACTGGTGGAGCACATTGTGACAACCATGACACAACCATGGCTTGAGCAGGTTAGTCAAACCGTTAGTGTTGACTTAGGTGCCTGTTGCAATGTATGATTTATGTGATTTATGTGTTTATGTGGGTTTATATGTGTTTTTGAGGTATTGTAATCAATATATTGAGTGTGATTATCTCAATGAGATTGGATTGGTGGTAAAATTGGTTAAGTTCATTTCGTTCACTTTTGAGTGACAAGGAAATGATTATTGAGATTTGAGCGTTTTCGTGTTGAATGTGTAAGTATTTTTTTTACGTATAGGTATTTTTGTGTTAGTAATTTAAGATAGGTTTAGATTTTAGGCGGTAAGTTAAGAAAAATGTAAAATTTCTATTTTAGGAAAATTAGGTTGAAAATGAAGGGTTAAAAAAGTTATTTTAAAAATCTAGTGAATTTCGTTTATGCAAAATGGTATAGTTAAATTAGTTAAGATTTTTATAAAAATTTAAGGAAATACAAATAAATATGTAATAATTAAATAAATAAAAAATAAAAAAAGGGGGCCGGCCGATTTAAAGAAAAAGGAGAAAAGAAAAAAAAAGTTTGATTTGGAAACAAATTTCAATTGGTAATTATCTAGGATATTCCATGTGGGCTATAAATACAAAACTAATCTCAAATCCTCACCCCTAGTACCTGTCGACCGAACCAAAAGAAGAAGAAGAAAAAAAGTTAGGGTTTTTCTTTTAAGGTATTTTTCTAATCTTTGATTAATCCTAGTTATAAATTTTCAATTCCAGTAATCTAAACATGATGGATTAGGGTTTTAAATTAGGATTATAAATTAGGTTTCTTAAGTTTCTGAAATATTTTAATGTTATAATAATTTTTTGATCATTAGTTTAATTGGTTGCAAGATTTGATCGTGTATTTAGGTTTAGATCGCCCGAAGTAGTTGTTTAATTTACTGCAGAATTTTGGTCAGTCTTATAGAGGTCATAACTCAATCATAAAAGATCAAATAAATAATTTACAACATACTAGAGATAACCTCAAAACGTCTACTTTCCAAAAAAGTTTTCCTCGTGAGTTTTTATGGTCGGGAAGTGGGTCAAAAGGTCGTTACAAAATCGGTGTGTAAAACAGTGACGAATTTCAGTTTTGGTTTTGATTTTTCTAAAAATACTTAGACATCTAGTTAGAGGCTCTAAATCACGTGGAAGTTAGTTCATATATTGTGTGTGACCCCTGAATTTTTGCTAAAGCTATAATGAGGTCTAAATTGGTTATCTAACGTCATACTTTTAGAAGGTCAGATTCTGGACGAATTTTGGACACTTTGGAATAATGAATTTCTAAGGGGTATTTGTAAAAGGGTAATGGTTTTGGGAGAGCTATAAGAGGTTCATAAGGCATATAAGTAGCATGGTGAATTTTGGTTTGAATTATGGGAGTGTTTAAGTGGTGCGTTTAGGACGCGTAAGTGGGTATAAAATTCTGCTCAAAACCAGAAAATATAAAGTGTAGCATTGAAGTGTAAATGGCATATGTAGGAGTTGGAAAAGGTTTAAATCAAGTATAGAGCTATGGTAGATAGCTTAGATATCCATCATAGTTGAGGTTACATCATATTGGGTTGAATGCCTAATTGATGGTAGCTTATTGTGTGCTTAATTGTTTAGATTGTCCGTGAAGTGTTTGTGAAGATTTTGTTGGAATCTTTTGGGAAGCTAAGCATCAGGTGAGTTTCATAGCCCCTTTTTCTTATGTTTTCTTGGGGTGAAAATGATGCTATGAGTTTAAATGTTTTAGTTGCTGTGATTATGTGTTTGTATGTTATGTGGTATGCTCCATGGCTTTGTGATCAATTGGAGTCGTTTATGTGGTATGCTCCATGGCTTGGTGATCAATTGGAGTTATTATTATTATTGTTGTTGTTGTGAAGTATGTTAGTTCGGTTGAGAGTGGTGCTTACCACAAACAAATCCAACTGAAGGGTTGAAATAATACCTACTGACTTTGTGTTCCGATCGGAGGGTAGTGAGCTACCCATGACCCTATTGTGAGTATGGAATGATAGACCAGTGGACTGTGGTGTCATGTGTGTTGTTTTGGATTGTTTTACTAATCGCAGCAATTGTTTTGTAAGATTTTGTTATGTGTCTTAACCCTATGACTCTCACCAACCATTGTGTTGACGTTTTTAAGCATCATTTTCAGGTGAGCTTCGTGAGAATATTGAGGTTAAGAGAAGTGGCTAGAGTGACCGCTAGGATTGCATTGGAGTTCGCTCCTGAGTTTGTTTATGTTTATCGCCTGGATTTTGTTGAATGTTATTTGATTTTATTAGGTTCATGAAGTATTGTCCTTGTATTGGTGAAACCCTTTTTCATTAATACAAGATGTCGTTCATTTGGTTTTCGATATTGTCATGACACATTGTGTCTTTATGACTTAGTTATGCATTTTAGTGTTTCTCTATTGTTGACACCATTGTGTTGTGATGATATCCATGACGTTACGCCTCGTGTTTCCGCCTTGGCGGGGTGTGACAGATTGGTATCAGAGCCTATGGTTATAGAGAACTAGGTGGTTGAGCCTAGACTATAGCTTAAGGGTCCCTCATATAGATGCATTTAGGGCTTATGTGTAAGTATATACTTATTATGCTTATTTTCCCAAAGTTTCATAAAGTACATCATACTATATACTATATATATAAGTTGAGTTTTATAAAACGTCTCAATCGTTCTAAGGTCCCTGTGTTACCCTTAGCCCAAGTTGTGGATACTCTCAAAGAAACCTGAATGTCCGCTAGGCCAAAGTATCCTTACACTAAAGGCCATGGATACCCACAGGTGATCCCCCTGACTTAGTTCATAATTCTCAATATCACATCACAAACATGTAGCACACAACATACAATAGTAACGTTAGTAGTCAGAGCATCTTTGAAAACACATTATCACAGTTAATCAAAACATTCCAAACACTTTGCATCATTTTCACCCCAATAAATCATAAGAAAAGAGAGGGATATGATAATCTCACCTGAAGCACAAGAAGCTTCAAACAAGATCACACACAGCTAACATATACAAACATAAATGTGTTACACTCCGCGACAAGCTAAATGGATCATGTCATGTAACACTCATTTATGATGGATGTCTAGGGTTTAAATTAAACCATCATGGGTCACCCGAACACCATGCCCACAAACTTATCCATTCATTACTCCTTCCACTAGTTAATTATAATAACTCATAATTTTTTCATGACTTTATGTACCCAATCCCTCACTTAATGACACCTCATTTAAATTCATCACAAAATCCACCCATGTTCATTTATGAGTATATTAACTACCTTTAGATTTCCAAAAGCCATTTACATCCACAAGTACTCCTAAAAAAATCAAACTTTCAAAAACAGTCCCAATTATGTATGATTGCCACACTAAAATGTTTGGACGATATTAACCATACTTAGACTAATAATTAGAAGATCTCCTTTGTGGGGTTTTCTTTATATACATATGGACCTTAACTACTGTAGAAGGCATAGCTAATTCGAATTTTATGTATAGTTTTCACACCTTTAAACATGACCTAAATACTGACCAGTATTTACATCTTTTCTATCTAACTATCGTTATTTTAACCAACTGCCCGAACTCCAAATCAATCGAGGCCGAACTTTTCTGGAAGGTTAGACTCTTTCTGAACTACAATTTAGAAATGGCTGGAATCATATTAAAACACGTTTTATCATCTAGATATCATCAGTTGAACCACCAACCCTAAATTTCGCTCCAACGCCCTAAATCAAGTTTTAAAACTAATATAACCATAACCAATTGCATGAACTGACCCTAATCAAAGCCCTAATCATTCTATCTTCATTTTTAAATATCATTAATATTCTGAATTTTATGAAAAAACTAGATCAATCCTTGATTATGTTACATGAATATATTAATATCAGATAGGTTTAACATGTTACCTTGAATGCTAGAACCTAAACAATGATTCTTGAGGTTTTACTGGGATCAACAATGAAAATTGACTTCCTTTTAAGGTTTTGGGGCTGCTTCATGAAAGACCAATAAGAGGGATAGGGAAAGGGGATATAGGCTAGGTTCATTGGTTTTTATCTCTAAGTGGGTCCTCTATCCTCTCTATGCCCTATTGATAAAAATTATAACTCCTAAACACAATTCCTAAACCAAAAACCGATCGGTCCCCCATAATTAAATACATACTTATATTTATATATATACTATAGATATATATTATTTATATATATATATATATATATATAAATTATTAATTTACTACTTTACTTCATTTCCTTAATTTTTTATAAAAACCTAAGCTAATTTGATCAAACCTTTTTACTTAAACCTACTTAACTTACCTTTTTAAATTATAACTTTTATTTCAAACCAACCACTTTCTATTTTAGGAAGTTTGCTACAAACTTCTATTTTTCACTCACTTAACTTCATTTCCAAAACATGACACATTTTCCCCTAATGTCTTAACACTTATAATCATCAAGCTATTGACGTTTGCATTGCATGCAATACGCCATTCCTTTCCATTATCACTAAACGTGAACAAATGGAATACTCATTACAAAAACAATCATCACTCAAATATGAGATGTTCCATACACTCAAAATGATTTTAAGCACATACTTAAGGCACTTAGCACACTTATATAAACACATAGCACATAAGAATTACACAATAATGGGAATCTTAGCCATTTCTAAAAGGTATAAACTAACCCGATAAATCACGAATTGTCGCAGTATCCCTCCTTATAGACTAATCTCGTACGAGATTTAACTAGACGATTCATCAGCACGATCTACAAACAACTGAGGGATACTTCAGACTCATATAATCTTCGCGTCCTAAGTAAACTCGGGACACGCTTTGATTTCTAACGAAACTTACAAGTGATATCTTACTACGCTCAAAGTCATAATCTCCACTGTCCATTTAATCTCTTACGGGTTCCTTAAACAAACGAGAGTTTGTAACCTTGATCTTAATCCAATGGCACAATGCACAGATAGCATCCGCCAGACATTGTTTTTAGGTTTGACACATGAAACGTGTCATGTACTCCACTCAATTCCTCAGGCAATCTCAACCGATAAGCTACAGGACCGACTCTTTCAAGAATCTCAAATGGCCCTACATACCTCGGTGCTAACTTATCATTCTTTCCAAATCACACTACGCCCTTCCAAAGGACGACACCCTTAACAATACTCGTTCCTCCCACCTCAAACTCTAAAAGACTTACGATATAATCAACATAGCTCTTTTGACGATCTCTCACCGCTTATGATTTTCCCGTTAACCAGGCACTATCTTTATAAATCGTTTCCTATACCAAATCAAGTCAAGTCAAAACTACTCTCTCCAATTCTCTGCTTATAAGAACAGGCGACTACCATTCTTCCCATACTAAGCTTCAAACGGAGCACACTGAATGCTCAAATGATAACTACCACCAAAATCGATAACACTGCCCTCATTATATCTTCCTAAAGTTGAATAATACGTTTTTTACTATGTCCATCCACTTGAGGAGCTAAGCAATACTCAAATCCAAGTCGGTCTCTAACACTTTTTGTAGCGTTATTGCCAAATCCACGAGGTAAATCATCCATCTCTAATTGAGTTACTCGTCACTAATTTCATTCCTTGCTATTATCTCATCAATATAAATCCTTGCCAACTTCACATCTTGAAATTTTCTTGTATAGCTAGAAAATGAGCTAACTTGGTCAGTCAATCGACCATCACCCAAATCACATCATACTCACTACTTTGACCTTGGAAATTTAGTACCCATAAACCCTCCAAAGCTTGTTTTATCACAATATCACCCATCCAGACTCACCGTTTTTGCAGCCACAGCCAACCGTATCCATTGACCAATTGCGCTCTTCACCTCTTAAACAAGTCCGAAATTTGTAACATAGGATAGCTATATCTTTTCTACACGTGTCCCACCACACTTACACTGTCTCCACCACCCGGTTCTAGTACGTCATATCCGCTCGGAATGTACCAACGTAACCTTGATTGCATTGAACACCTCATCATTTCCTACCGTTTCATCCTTCCTGCCCCTAAACCATAACTTATAATTGATCCATAGAAAAGTACAACCTCCTGTCTCTCTTCTTTTACCATACTGTCACATCTAACCCCTTATAAGCCTTTCTGCGGAGTCCATTCCTCTTTTCTTGAACGCCCTTACATTGGGGACTGCCAAATATCACTTCCTCTTTACTCCATAGCTGAATTGGTCATAGCCATCAGCTCGAACACGTCTAGGTTACAATCGTTTTCCTTCCTTCTTAACTGCATTCAATCACCACTTTTGCCTTACATGGAATGGTTGCGAATTTCTACTACATACTTACTATACAATTTAATCCATAAAGTAACACCCATCTATCTGCTCTCTTTTCCATTTGTTGGTCCAGTCAACGCAAGAATTTCATGCTGGCGGGTTCTTCTACCTTGGGACGTCTCACTTGAAGTAGCCAATATTTGTCCTTCTTAACTCTTTACTGGTTAGTCAAGGACATTGCTCTTACTCGTCTTAGTTTCACATCTCCTTTTTTACTTAACGCATAACTTCAAAAAAACTAACACTAATATTTGATTTATCAAAGCGCACACAAATCATTCTTCAAAGTCTAGAAAGCCTCTTCTCATTCTGCGCCCCACTTTACTTCTGATTCCTCTAAGTTAGGGAAGTAAGGGGTTTAACAATCTTAGAAAGTTACGATTGTAACGCTAGGTGGTAACCTGCCAATCCTAAGAATAACATCTCTCGGGATGGGGGGCGTAGTGTACTTCCAATTCATCATTTCTCAACACTAGTAACCTTAGCATAGAACTTCTCCTTCCTCAGTAATTCCAACTCTAACTTCAAATGAACTCCATGCTCCTCTTCTTCCAAAAAACAAGTGCTCTCATGGAAAATGACTAGGTCGTATGAAACTTCGTCTTGTAACCCTTCGAAGTTGTTAGATAATTCTGTGCATTTTCCACAGGTTCTTGACGATACTGGAGACTTCGCGTGACTGGCGTAGCTCCAGGAACTAAGTCTATGAGGATCTTCAACTTGTATTTGCGGTGGTCATTGGACAAGTCTTCCGGAAACCGTCAATAAAGTCTCATACGATGGAAATACCACTCAATTTCGATTCACCTACCTTAGTGTTCATTAAGGTTTTCACGACTCCTTGAGTACGTTCACCATGAACTCGAAAGTATCTCATCATCTGTCCAACGATATCCTAACCACCTTCTCATGACATAATATCACAAACTTCCTCTTTGACAACCAGTCCTTTCCACAATCACATCAAAGCTTCCATGACTCAAAGGTATCAACGAACTCTAAGGGTTACTGGAAACAATTGAATAGATAAACAACGATTATCGAAATCAAATGCTAGAATGCATTATAGGAGATTCCACATATGAAAAATAGACGTGGATCAATGACATAATCATCCTTTGAAAGAAAAGGATAACGTTACTGTACGAAGTGAACACGCAAACGAAGAAAATCAACAGAATACCACGACAAGAAGAACACATAAATAAAAAATATCAATACGAAGGACGGAAAATTCTACATACCAATTATAGACTTTACTTGAAAGAACAAATTAAATAATGTTTTATAAAAAATCAATTTAAAATAAAGAAAGTCACCTTTAATATAA
Source organism: Tanacetum coccineum (assembly GCA_026074375.1). Classification (NCBI taxonomy): domain Eukaryota; kingdom Viridiplantae; phylum Streptophyta; class Magnoliopsida; order Asterales; family Asteraceae; genus Tanacetum; species Tanacetum coccineum. The sequence goes on along the minus strand of BQNB010026760.1, from coordinate 17,204 downwards.
AAATTATTTTGAATTAATTAATAAATTTTCTTTTGTTTAAATGTTCATCCTTATATAAATTCATTTTGGTTGTCATAAAAATCTAGAGATGGTTATCTCAATGGATTTATCGTCCTTACCACTATGAATCACATTAACCTGCTTTTATAATAAAATAAAAATTATTTAAAACTCACAATTATCATATCCTTATTAACATAGGGCCATTTAAAATATTTATTTTACAAATATCATTTTAAACACAGTTTTTTTTCAAACTCTAACACAATACTTAAAAAGGGCTTTTATAATTAGACATCAATTATAAAATATGTTACTCAAACAAGGACGCCATAACTACAAAAGGGATCGTAAAAAACCGTTATAGACTCTTAACACAATTCTAGTGTTGAAAACGATAAAGAAAGATACTATGGTAACCCCTATACCAAAATAAAATCAAACGAATTCATACTAGAAAACTCGCAAAGATGTTTGTACCAAAAGAAACGTAAGGTATTATCCAAAAATTACGATCAACAGAGCAAACCTCAAGAGCATCGATACTAAACACCCTGCGCAAGGGTTACGAAAACCAAAGGGATATACAAAGAATGGGAGTAATGATCCACACTAATATGTTTAGGAAACAATTAGTGCTTAAAAGAAAACCTGTGATAATCATTAGAGTATCAAGAATGAAAGAACTAACGAAACGAGCTATATCTGAAAAAAGCAGAGTGCCCTGAATAAACCAAGATAACATCGAGACGTCGAATAGGGACAATCAAGGTATGCTTACATAAAACAAAGTACGATGAAGCGGATGTAAGCTTAGACTTAGGATAATCCGAAAACAAACAACCGATTAGCAAAAGAAAACCTCTATAATAGCAAATTACTAGGTATCCGCAAATACTAGATAGACAGGGAACTTTCTATCTATGCAACCTCACTTAAACATATCATTCCAATTCTAAGGGTAAGAGAATAATCTCTTACCCATACCCATCATCTTATCATGAATACACATAATCAATAAAAAAAACATTTACACTACACCTTACATTCAACACAAATAAATGCAATATGGTCACAAGTCTTTACGTGTGTGATGCCCATTATAATTTAGTTCGGCACCATAAATTAGTAGTGCCTCCTTTCACACGTGTACTTACTTCCAAGATTAATGGTTGGATCCCGTTACATTCACTTTCATATATTTTAAACGAAAATAGGAACTAGAAATGAGAAAGAGTGTGAGTTGATTAGAGAGAGTAAACTTAGAGAGAGTGAGAGAAGAAAAGAGAATAGATATTATTTAGGAAAATGATACAACTTGCTTTTTCTAAAAGAAAAAGCATATTACCAGTAGCGTGTTAAAATGACGCGCGAGATATTTAAACTAGCACCCTGGGGCTCGGGTTTTGCTTGGGGTTTAAACCGAAATCATATACAATATTAGATTAACTATCGAGCCGATTCACGATACTTTCCTATTACAACGTTAAACTAATTAAAGACAGAAGGCTCCTTCGTTAGAAACGTGACCGAACTTCTTGTTCGATCAATAAATTGAGGCTAAATCTCCCCCGAAGTGATGGTTTAAACACGGGATGAGGGTACGAGCTTCCTTTATGACTCAATATAAAATTGAGGCTAACAATATCCCTCGAAGTGAGTTCATTGATGTCACTCCTTCATGAGATCAGTGAGATTGTTTTGTTGTTTAGCTCGAGGTGTTCTTGGTCATTTGTCTTCGGTGTTTGTTGTAAGCTTGTTCCATTATGCTTGTGATCCTTGACTTTGAGCCTTTGTCATTTGTCTTTACTCGTCTATGCCATCTTGCGGTCTTATGTCTTTGACCAACATGCCTTTTACTTTTGCATTATCTTGAAAGCTTCAAATCAGTGTTTAGGAAACGTCTTTGTCTTTAAATCTTGAGCTTTCTAGATTAGTATGTCTTCGTAGATTGAGTCATTTGAATGGGATGAGGTTGCCGTTACAACGTTTGTCCTGCAAGTTTACGTTAGTGATAAAAGAGACGAAATTATTTAAAATCAATCGACGTGTCTCTCGTAAGAGAGTTTTAGTAACACTTCGAGAGTGTTATGTTTTTATTTTGCTTAATCCAAAAGATTCCAAAGAAGCAAAAAAGATCTAAACAACAAACATACGAATATAACCATCACTTAGGAATTCACTCCAAAATTAGGTAACCTCAACTATAATGGATTCTAATACTCATTTTATATCTTTTCCAATCTTCACATATCTTTATTACACTTGATTCTTACACTTTCAACTTTCTAGTTTTGAACAGAATTTTAGACTCACTTGCACGCCCTAAACGCACCACTTTTACATCTTTATACTTATTGGAAAAATTCCACAGCTTACTAATATGACTTGTGAAGCCCCAATTACTCCCCCAAAGCTCATACCCTTTTATAAATATCCTTTAGAAAATCGTAACTCCAAGTGTCTAAAATTCGGCTAGTAACAGACACCCTAAAAGTTTGATGTTAGCTGACCATTTTAAACACCATCCCATACTTAGCAAAAAATTAGGGGTCACACACAACATATAAAATGACTTCCACGTGAATATTAGCCCTTGAGAAAGTGTCTAAGTATTTTTAGAAAAATCAAAACCCCAACTGAAACCCGTCAGAAAATTCACTGTTTTGCACACTTTTCTTATAAAAATTATTTGACAACCTTCCCGACCACGAAAACTCTTGGGGCTGGATTTTTTTGAAAGAAGACTCAGAGGGCTACTGTTTAAAAAAAGAAACTCTTAATTATCATTCTCCATCATAGAGAAAATTGTTCGTGAACACAGCCCTAATTCTGCTCAACCCTAAATCAAGATTTCATGAAAACCCTAACATGTAATTTGCATGGTTATGACCCAAATTCAACCCTAATCATAATTACAACACTAATTAATCATTATGATCTGTATTTTTATAAAACCCTAACAAATCCTAAGCTTTTCTTAATCAACAATGGAGGCAAAATATGTTCTTTTTTTTTGTTGGGGGCTGCATAATTTCGTGGGATATGAATGGGGAGGAAGAAATTATGTTTTAGGTTTTTACTAAATATCTTAATTGCAATCCTAATCCATCTATACTTCTAGTTTTATCAAATTTGCACCTTAAACCCTTATTTTTAACCAAAACCGATCGGCCCCCTATATAATTATTTATATATATATATATATAATTTTATGAATTACATATTTACTTGCATTACCTTAAGTTTTTATAAAAACCTAAGCCAATTTGAGTAAACCTTTATACATAACCGCAATAAACCGCACCTTCTAAAAATAAATTTTCTTTTATCCAAACCACTTTCTATTTTTAGAAAGTTTGCCACAAACTTCCAAATTTCACCCACTTATTTCATTTCTAAAATGCCATAATTATCATAAACGCTTATCACTTAATCATTTAACTATTGACGTAGCATTACATGCAATACGCCAATCCTTTCCTTTATCACTAAACGTGAACAAATAGAATACTTATCTCCAACTCATATGCACATAAAATAAGATAATCATTTACCTCTAAAATGATATAATGCACATATATAAACCATTTAACAACCAAAAAGATCACATAGCACACAAGAATCGCACAGAATGAGTAATAAGTTAAAGTCTAAAGGTATAAACTAACCTGCTCAAACCACGGTTGTCACAGTATCCCCTCCTTATGGAAATCTCGTCCTGAAATTTAACTAGCTGATTCATCAGCATGATCAACAAACAACTGAGGATACTTAGACTTCATATAATCTTCGCGCTCCCAAGTGAACTCGGGACCACGCTTTGAATTCTAACGAACCTTCACAAGTGATATCTTACTACGCTTCAAATTCCTAATCTCACGGTCCATAATCTCTATGAGTTCCTCAACAAAACGAAGAGTTTTGTCAACCTTGATCTCATCCAATGGCACATGCAGACTAGCATCCGCCAGACATCGTTTTTAGGTTTGACACATGAGACGTGTCATGTACTCCACTTAATTCCTTAGGCAATCTCAACTGATAAGCTACAGGACTGACTCTTTTAAGAATCTCCAATGGCCCTACATACCTCGGTGCTAACTTATCATTCTTTCCAAAACATACTACGCCCTTCCAAGGAGACACCCTTAACAATACTCGATCTCCCACCTCAAACTCTAACGACTTACGCCTATAATCAACATAGCTCTTTTAACGATCTCTCACCGCTTTAGGATTTTCCTTTACCAGCACTACCTTATTAGCCGTTTCCTGTACCAACTCAAGTCCAGTCAAACTACTCTCTTTAATTTCTGCTCATAGACAGGCGACCTACATTTCCTTCCATATTAGGCTTCAAACGGAGCACACCGAATGCTCAAATGATAACTACCACCAAAATCGATAACACATGCCCTCATTATATCTTCCAAAGTCTGAATCATACATTTACTTTGTCCATCCACTTGAGGATGCTAAGCAGTACTCAAATCCAATCGCGTCTCTAACACTTTCTGTAGCGTCTGCCAAAACCACGAGGTAAATCATCCATCTCAATCTGTGTTAATCGTCACTAGAATTTCATTCCTTGCTATTATCTCATCAATATAAATCCTTGCCAACTTCACATCTTGAAATTTTCTTGTATAGCTAGAAAATGAGCTAACTTGGTCAGTCAATCGACCATCACCCAAATCACATCATACTCACTACTTTGACCTTTGAAATTTAGTGATAAAATTCATGGTGGTTCTATTTCATTTTCACTCTAGTATCTCAGGCTGTTGCAGCAAGCCAAAAGTCTTTGACATTGCAGTCTTCACCTCTTAAACAAGTCCGAAATTTGCTAACATAGATAGCTATATCCTTCTCTATTCATGGCCACCAATACATGTCTCCAAGGTTATAGTACTTCTTATCCGCTCCCGGATGTACCAAGTACCTTGATGCATGGGCCTCATCCATTTCACTTCCTACCAATGGAACCTAAATACGATCCATAAAATACAAACTCTCGTCTCCTTTTCTTTCCATCTGTTGATCTAAACCATGTAGTATTTCTGCGAGTACGTTCTCTTGCTTGAACGCCTCACTTTGGGCTGTCAGTATCATTCCTCTTACTCCATACTGAATAGTCATAGCCATCGCTCGAACACGTCTAGGTTTCACTCGTTCCTTCCTACTTAACGCATCAGTCACCACATTTGCCTTACCTGGATGGTAGCGAATTTCATACTCATACTCACTATACAATTTAATCCATAAAGTACTAACCATCATCTGCCCTCTTTTCCATTTGTTGGTCCAGGTCACGCAGCATTTCTGCTGGCGCGTTCTCTACCTTGGACGTCTCACTTGAAGTAGCCAATATCTTGTCCTTAACACTTGACTGGATAGTCATGGACATTGCTCTTACTCGTCTTAGTTTCACTCTCCCTTTCTACTCAACGCATCAACCACTACATTCGATTTATCGAAGCGTCACACAAATCATTCTTCAAAGTCTGGAAAGCCTCTTTTCGTTCTGCGCCCCACTCATACTTCTGATTCCTCTCAGTTAGGGAAGTAAGGGGTTTAACAATCTTAGAAAAGTTTGCGATGAAACGTAGGTAGGTGAGAGAACCTGCAATCCTAAGAACAATCATATTCGGGATGGTGTCTTAGGTACATCCCAATTCTTCAGCTACCTCACACAGTAACCTTAGCATAAAACTTCTTCTTCCTCATAATTCCAACTCTAACCTCTCAAATGAACTCCATGCTCCTCTTCTTAACAAACAACACTAGTGCTCCTCATGGAAAATGACTAGGTCGTATGAAACCTTCGTCTTGTAACCCTTGAAGTTGTTCAGATAATTCTTGCATTTCCAAAGGTGCTAGACGATATGGAGACTTCGCGACTGGCGTCGCTCCAGGAACTAAGTCTATGCGGAACTCAACTTGTCATTGCGGTGGTCATTGACAAGTCTTCCGGAAACACGTCAATAAAGTCTCGTACGACGGAAATACCACTCAATTTCGATTCACCTACTTTTTTTAATACTTAGTGTTCATTAAGTTTTCACACTCCTTGAGTACGTTGCACCAAGAACTCGAGTATCTCATTACTTTCCCAACTATGTCCCTTAAAATAAAACTAACCACCTTCTCATGACATACTATCACAAACTTCCTCTTTGACAACCAGTCCTTTCCCACAATCACATCAAAGTTTCCATGACTCAACGGTATCAACGAACTCCAAGGGTTACGAACAATCGAATAGGATAACAAACGATTATCGAGTCAAAGGCTAGAATGCATATAGGAGATTCCACATATGCAAATAGACGTGGATCAAATGACATAAGAATCCTTTGAAAGAAAAAGGATACGTATATGTACCGAGTGAACACGCAAACGAAAGAAAATCAACAGACGTACCACGACAAAAGAACACATAAAAAAAATATCAATACGAAGGACGGAAATTCTCATACCAATTATCGACTTTACTCGAAAGACCAAATTAAATAATGTTTTTATAAAAATCAATTTAAAATAAAGAAAGTCACTTTAAGTATAAAAATTATTTTGAATAATAAATAAAATTGTCTTAAATGTAATCTTTATAAAATTCATTCTGGTTGTCATAAAAATCTAGAGATGGTTATCTAATGGTATATCGTACCTTACCACTATGAATCACTTTAAACCTGCTTTTTATAATAAAATAAAATTTATTTAACCACTCAACAATTATCATATCCTATTAACATAGGCCATTTAAACATATTTTATTTATAAAGATCATTTTAAATACAGTTTTTTTCCTAAACACTAACACAATACTTAAAAAGGGCTTTTATAATTAGACATCAATTATAAAATATGTTACTCAAACAAAGGACGCCATAATACTAAAAGGGGTCGTAAAACACCGTATAGACTCTAACACAATTCTATTGTTTGAAAACGAAAGAAGATACTAGGAACCATATACTCAAAATAAAATCAAACAAATTCGTACTAGAAAACTCATGCAAGATGTTATGTACCCAAAAGAAAACGTAAGGTCTTATCCAAAATAACGATCAACAGAGCAAACCTAAGAGCATCGATACTAACACCTCGCCAACGGGTTACGAAAACTAAGGGATATACAAAGAAGGGAGTAATGATCCACACTAATATGTTAGGAACAATTAGTGCTTAAAAGAAACCTTTGATACTCATACGAGTAATCAATGCAATGAAAGAACTAACGAAACGCGGCTATATCCGAAAAAGCAGATTCTGAACAACCAATATACATCGAGACGTCGAATAGGAAAATCAGGTATCCTTACTAACAAAGTACGATGAAGGGATGCTAAGCTTAGACTTAGGAAATCCGAACAAACAACCGAGCAAACGAACAACCTCTATAATAGCAATACTAGGTATCCGCAAATACTAGATAGAAGGGAAACTTACTATCTATACAACTCAACTTAACATATCATCCAATTAGGGTAAGAGAATAATTCTCTACCCATACCATCATCCTTATCATGAATACACATATCAATAAAAAAACATATTACACTACCACCTTACATTCAAACACAAATAAATGCAATCATGGTCACAAGTCTACGTGTGTGATGCCTTTATAATTATGTTGGCCACCATAATTATAAGTGCCTCCTTTCACACGTGTACTTACTTCCAAGATTACTGTAGGATCCCGTAACACTTCACTTCATATATTTAAACACGAAATCGGAACTAGAAATGAGAAAGAGAGTGAGTTGTTTAGAGAGAGAAACTAGAGAGAGAGTTGAGAGAGAAAAGAGAAAAGATATTATTTTAGAAATGAACAACTTGCTTTTTCTAAAGAAGAAAAAGCATATATACCCCGTCGCGTTAAAATGACGCGCGGGATATTTAACTAGGACCCGGGCTCGGGTTTTGCTTGGGATTAAACCCGAAACATATACAATATTAGATTAACTATCGAGCCCGATTCCCGATACTTTCCTATTACAACGTTAACTAATTAAAGACCGAAGCTCCATCGTAGAGTGACCGAACTTCCTTGTTCGACTCAATAAATTGAGGCTAACAATCTCCCCCGAAGTGAGGTCTTGAACACGGGAACGAGCTTCCTTTATTGACTCAATAAAATTGAGGCTAACAATCTCCCCCGAAGTGAGTTCATTGATGACACTCCTTCATGAGATCAGTGAGATTGCTTTTGTCGTTTAAGCTCGAGTGTTCTTGGTCTTTGTCTTCGTTGTTTGTTGTAAGCTTGTTCCTTCATGCTTTGTGATCTTGACTTTGAGCCTTTGTCATTGTCTTTATCGTCTATGCCATCTTGCGATCTTATGTCTTTGACCAACATGCTCATACTTTTGCATTATCTTGAAAGCTTCAAATCAGAGTTTGCGGAAGTCTTTGTCTTTAAATCTTGAGCTTTCTAGATAGTATGTCTTCGTAGATTGAGCATTTGAATAGGATTGAGGTTGCCGTTACCACCGTTTGACCTGCAGGTTTACGTTAGTGATAAACGAGAAAATTGATTTGAAAATCAATCGACGTGTCACTCGTTAAAGAGTTTTTGTAACACATCGAGAGTGTCATGTTTTTATCAAAATTCATCAACCGTCAATTCATTTACTGGACCAAATCGATATCCAGTTGTCACAAGTTTGATTCATATAGAATCTCGCAAGTCACCTACCAAGAGCTTGTTTATGTGCTTCAGCAGGATTTCCATCTTCATTGTGAATACATTAGTATCACTCAGTGTTTCCTGGCAGAATATCACCAATGATATTGCTAGGACTCTTGATAACAGCTTGTGAACTTGATGATGTTCACAAGTGTTTTTGAAATGGAATGTGTCCCTAAACCGAATTTTTATTGATCTCTTGCTCTAGACTCGATTAGAGCATTATTGGGTTTAGTACTCGGAGCTGGAGCATATTGCCACCTATTCAATATCAACGATCTCGGAATGAGATGTCAATAGATAACGTGTGTATCTCAGTGACAAATGAGACAAGTTTCTGTTGATAGAAACCCGAATGGCAGGTGGAAGGGTTGTGCCATTGCCATCACTGGGTCCATGATGGTCATTCAATGTCAGCAATAACTTGTGATTCTGATAGCATATGTATTTGACCCTGTTTTTGACTTAAGTTATTGGAGGGCTGTCTTTCTTAGACCCTTATCCCATACATTTCTTTTTTTCATTCTTCAACGCCTTCAATGCTTACCAGGACGTCATTACTAACACCTTGTTGTGATTGTTCCAGTGTTAGCTCAATCTTAGTCGGCATTATTCCCATATATATTCATCTCCAATCATACCTAAGGACTGCTATTTCTAACTTTGGATTATCCTTGGGTAGATCCTCCGGTTCTGGTTGGATCATAGGATTGATTCCTAACCTAACCACCTTATGACTTCAGAATCGTCGTGAAATTAAGATGTTGTTGGGTATAAGATCGAACCCGAACCTTTCTTCAGCACATTGAGTCGAATAGATCATATTTTAATTACATTTTCTCCCCTTATTTTAAATAATAAACACTTAGTTTTTGAAATACCTTGTGATTAAAATATGTCTTGAAAAATCTGTGGGAGAAAATATTATTTGCATGAATGGTTTGGAACATTTTGATAATGTTTTGAATACATAAGAATTGTCGATGTTGATGTATCCAAGAACATTAAAACTTTGTTTTTCGAAAAACTCCCCCTCAAAAATAGGACCAATTGAAAAATTATTGTCTTTTGAAAACATTGTGAGGGTTGGAGTGTTGAACACACAATTTTGAAAGATTATGAATAGGTCATCGAAAATTCTGCACAATTGTATTCAACTTTTTGAAAAACCAAATGTTAGAGGACTTCTCTTCTAACAATAAGGGTAAGCGCACTAAAATGTACACTATCCTTTTTTTGAGCTAAAAACATTGAATGTCTTGTAAGAACAGCTCAAGACCGAGAAATGTTAATTTTCTCGTTGGGAGGATAAGTTATAAACCTTCCTTTATTTGAAGTTCAGGTTATGTTCTATATTTTCAACATAATCCATGTAGAAAATTAGAAAATGACATGTTTTGAAACTATTGAAAACACTCGGCTGAACTTCATTTTACACACCCGTGTCAATGTTAAACGCCTATTCTAAGCACGTAAAATGTATCGATTCCAAGAGACATGTCTAAGAAGATTCTTTTGAATTTTCGTATTTTTAGATTTTGGTATTTGTATATAAAATACCTTTTATCCTTAGCATTGCTATGTGATGGCGGAATAAGTAATTCCAACTCCTTACGTGATGGTAGCTGTCTTGACTGCTATGAGGAACAACTTTTGGAACAGCTTTGAACTTGACGTTCATTGATGTGGTCGTGAATTACCAAGTCCTGACGGTTTTTATTGAGCAGAAGTCATTTGATGAAGAACGAGGCCTGAACTGATGTGAACAGACGTCATTTCCATGAAGACCGAGGCTTGATCTGTTGCGATCAAACGTCTTTTGAACATTGAGGAACGGGGCCTGAAGTGTTATTTTTAGCAGACACCATTTATCGTTGACGACCGAGGCTTGAACTGTTGTGTTCAAACGTCCATTTTGGTGATCATCGATATCCAAAATTCCAGCTTGAGAAGCCCTATTTTCTGAGAATAATCTATTCTTTTTCGCAACCAAACTCTGAGTCCTTCCTCTGTAGGATTGAACGATGTACATGTACTTAAGAGAGTACCTGCACTGACATTAAGAGCTTGTTCGCTTTCACATTGGTTAGGGATATCTGCATTTGAACCATTTGGGGGTTCACTTTCAACCTTTGTTGTGCTAGAGGCGAATGTCTTTCCTGTTGGAACCCATCTAAGACAAACAGTCTTGAGAATTCTACCCGTTGGTTGCCACCTAAGACAAGATCTAGGACTTGTTGTTTTCTCATGCACAGTGGTAGTCTTTTGATTGAAAACCTATTTCCTTTTAGGATCTATCTATTGGTTTGTTGCAACCCTTATTTGCTCAACGGTTTTTGTTTCCAGTTGTTGTCCTTATGATGGTGACCTTAGCACGCGAGTTGACTTCTTTTAGGAATTTTATTACACAAGCGTCATGATTTGCATTAAAGACACATTTCTGACATGTCGAGCGAACAAAATGTTTAGGGAGCAGAAAAAATTTCTAGGATCCTAGAGTGTTTATGTTCTTTTTCTTAGCTTCTCTAGGTAGTGATTATGAACAATGTCCGTTTGAAGCTATACCTAATGAGCATGGTGCAATCATTTGATGAGTTTTGCAGGGCAAGATTCACTTCCCTTAGGCAAAATGTGTGTATTGACTGGTTTTGTCAAGTCGTTGTTCACCATCAACTTGGGAGGCAAACCGTGGTTTTTGAAATTCTAGGTCGTTCAGACTTAAACGCAGTCGGTTGTCTAACAACGATTGGTTTTTTGAGTTGGTTGTCCCAACCAGTTTTTCCCAACATTCTGATGGCTTTGGCAAACTTAGTAATCACACTATTTCCTGTTATTTTTCCTAACTCATTTTTTAATGCTGCAGATTGCAAACCCTTTTTCTGAATCTGAGCTAGTACCATCAGCATTTTCATTAACTTTTTGTTCAGTTGTTCCATTAAAGAGTCATTCTGGTTTTTGGTCTGAACACGTGTACTTTTGATAAAATCAAAAAGATCTTTGTAAGTCTGTTTCAAGTGCTCTTTTTCTTTATGTAACTGCTCATTCTCTGCGAGTAATTTAGCCACACTAGGTTTCCAATTCGATGTTTAATGGTTTCATTACATCGATGTCATTTTAACCTTGCTTCATTACCTTTTTCTTTCAAAAATTTGACTATGTTGCTCTGATTTTAAAACATTGTTTTCCATTTGTAATTGTAGTTCAAGATTGATACAATGTGCTTCGATTCTTAAAAAATCTTTTTGAAATTGGGCAACGGTCTTTTTGAGACGAATATTTTCAGATTCAAGAGATTGATTTGAGAGTCAGTTGTCAGGTTGATCAGTTAATGTAGCAGGCGAAAGGACATGTCTCATGACCATTGTTCAGCATTCTGGTCACCTCTCGTCATTATTGAATTCAGGTTGCTCAGTATGCTGTTGTCCTGTAGCAAAGACATTGATTTCAGCAGTCGTTTATACCTCAGCCATTGGCTATTCATTATATATGGTATCTGTATCTGCATCATCACATGTGCTTCATTCTGAATCGTGCTTGTATCTCTGCTCTTTTGATTCTGTCCCCATTCTTTCAAAATGATAATAAACTACATCCAATGCTTTACTCGAATCAACCTTATCCTCTGTCCGTCACATCATCTTTTCATTCACCCTGCTGTCATACGCCATTTTTATGCAGCGCTCTTTTCTCAATCGACTTTTTAACATAATCCATGGTTGGATCAGTGTACATGGAATTCTGGAATATCGAGTCCGAGTGTATTCTAGAAAGAAGATTCGTGTGTATTACAATTTATTCAATCATTAATAAATCTTTGACTTGATGAACATCTGAAACTGTGTCTCGAGAACTTTAAAAGAAGCCATGGATCCAATCTCTTGAAATTCTTTGTTGTCAAGTTGCTTTTCTAGTTGATCCACGTTTAGGAACATCGTGCCTGTGAAAGTCTCTAGATCTTGACAAAAAAGTTACGTAAATGTGCTTTTGAATCCATTCCCATCTGTTCGAATTCCTTTTAAGTCCCGTTGTTTTAAAAGACGCTTTGAGGTGTGAATGAAGTTGTTGAAAAGATACCATGCAACTTTCTTTTGATTTGTCTTGAATTAGTTGCATTTGTTGTTCCTTCTGACTCCGAACACGAATAAGTATCTTTCTTCTCCATTTTATCGTGAGTTGAAGTGAAAGTTGTTGGATCTTAAGTGGATATGATGTGATTGAAGTTGTGGTCTTGTATGCAATTCACGTTCACGGGATTTTACACGTCTATGATTAAAACCGATAAAAGAATTAACGGGATTTTACAAAATCAATAGAAAACCGTGAATGATTTGATTCGGAATCAGCGGCCAATGATTTAATTGTCTAAAAACAGATAATTTTCTGGCTAGGGTTAAAGCTGTTTGTTTAAATAGGCTCACCAAACTGAAACGGGCCTAAAAATACAGATGGGCCGTGAGCTAGAACAAAAACAAGTCTAACACAAATTCCAAAAAACTGAAAAAATGATCAAAAATCATAAAGTAAACATGGTCTTTGGGCTTCGAAAAATCCTTAAACTAGCTACAGGCTGTTTATAGCGTGATCCCGTCTCGTTTTTCTCTACGATTGAGAGTCCCCCCCCCCCCCAACGTGGGGCCCCCCTTTGAAACGGACTTACGGATCAAAAGTTATGGCTGTTTTACTGAAACCCTTTTCTTCACACAAAAAAATTCTTAGTAAACCGCTGCCAATTAGTAACTCGCTGTTTGATAACTCGCCGTTTAGCAACTCGCTGTTTAGCAACTCGCTGTTTAGCAACTCGCTGTTTTTAGCAACTCGCTGTTTTTAGCAACTCGCTGTTTTTAGCAACTCGCTGTTTTTAGCAACTCGCTGTTTTGGTCAACAAACCGCCATTGACTTTTTCCTTAAATCGTGGATCTTGTCCCCTAGCTAGTCAAACCGCCGGCTAGAGATATAATTATTTAAGCAACTCTCCACCAAGAACACAAGGACGAATTAAGCAATATTCAACCAAATAAGCCTTTTAGCCACGAAATAACTAGAATAAGCCAATACAAGCAGTCTCTAAGAAATTAACACACAATAACATGTATATCTTTGTGGATCGTCCAAAAACCAAGCAACTCTCCACGAAGAACATAGAAGAAATTCGAACCTTTAATCTTTGTAATCGAACTGTAGCTTATTAGTCACATGTCATAGAAACAACATACCTTCCTTAGCATTTATAGCATGAAAAACAACACGATTAACCAACCAAATGAGCTCAATATATGATTTTGAGCCGTGGGGTTTTAGAGCAAAAATAAGCCACGAATTATGAGCTTATTAACCACACAAATTAAACACGAATCCACCCTTTGCTCTGGTACCAAATGGAGAAATATTGGACAAAAAAAGAAGAAAAAAAAAAAAAAAAAAAAAACATATAAAAAATGAAAAAAAATAGAAAATAAAAAAAACCAAAAAAAAAAAAAAAAAAAAAAAAAAAAAAAAAAAAAAAAAAAAAAAAAAAAAAAAAAAAAAAAAAAAAAAGATCCCGTTACCCTCACTTCATATAATTCGATGAAGGGATGCTAAGCTTAGACTTAGGAAATCCGAACAAACAACCGAGCAAACGAACAACCTCTATAATAGCAATAGTAGGTATGCGCAAACACTAGATAGAAGGGAAACTTACTATCTATGCAACTCAACTTAACATATCATCCAATTAGGGTAAGAGAATAATTCTCTACCCATGCCATCATCCTTATCATGAATATACATATCAATAAAAAAAAACATATTACACTACCACCTTACATTCAAACACAAATAAATGCAATCATGGTCACAAGTCTACGTGTGTGATGCCTTTATAATTATGTTGGCCACCATAATTATAAGTGCCTCCTTTCACACGTGTACTTACTTCCAAGATTACCCGTTTCAATCATAATTCACATATAAGCGCATATACCACATTGCACATCTTAAAATACTCCAATATAACACACAAAGGATGCTCCATCAAAGAAATACTTACTTATATAAAGATAAAATTAAAACGACATAAAAGAATGAAAGTCTCACAATAATTCCTAAAATACGAAATATCCAAAAGAACTAATCAATAACAACATGACAAGGTAAAGGACGGGATAAACATATGCTGAGCCTCTCTTGGGTTTGACTTTGCCTCCACAAGAATCACCCGACTCCGCAGGTCCAGCTCTACTACGCGCATCCGACCAACGATCAACTATCCTATCTCCTTCAGTTCCACAAGAGGCTCCTTTTATGGATCCTTATAACGCTTAAGTCCAGTTAGGAAAACAGTTCCCCGACGAGACTCCTTACAGGTGAGGGAAAAACATAGCTAAAATACTAAGAAAGTAATACATATCATATCAGATAATGGAAGACAAAATAACTAAAAGAAAACTTAACAAACTAGGAAAATATAAGCTATGCAATATAGCGGGGAAGCATAGCAGTTACAGCATTAAACACTTAAGCCCTAAATGCATCTACATAAAGGACCCCTAGGTTATAGTATAGGCTCGACCACCTACTTCTCTATAACCAAAGGCTCTGATACCAATCTGTCACACCCCGCCTAGGCGGAAACACGAGGCGTAACATCATGGATATCATCACAACACAACGGTGTCTACTATAGAGAAATCTAAATGAAGGAAATAATCAAATGGACACTATGTGTCATGACAATACCCAACACAAGATAAAGGAGTCTTGCATTACTAATGTAATGTCGTACACGAATCAACATAATCCAAATACTAACAATCTCCAACAACCAAGTATCATGCAAAACAAATGTCATAAATGAAAAGACTAGAAAAGACAACTCCACAAACAATTCCTAGGGTCTTTTTAGCCACTCTTCCTAACTTCTTTCTAATCATCGCGATACTCATTTGAAAATGATGCTTAAAATCATTAACATAAAGTTGGTGAGAGTCATAGGTTTAAGACACAATATAAATCTAATTAAATCATTACTGTGATAACTGAAAACACTGCATGAAAATAAGTGAACTACCATATACGCTATCATGCAAACTAAATCAAATCCAATCCAAACCATTGCCATTCACACGATTACGAGACGTCTCTATCGCAGAACTACTCCAATTGATCACTAAGCCATGGAGCATACCACAAATCCACTCTAATTGATCACTAAGCCATGGAGCATACCACAAATCCACTCTAATTGATCATTAAGCCATGGAGCATACCACAAAACCCACTCTAATTGATCACTAAGCCATGAAGCGCATCACATCACAAACATATAGCACATAACATATAATAGCCAAATAAAGTCCATGCATCACTTTAAACACATTATCATAGTAATAAAAACATTTCCATCCCAAGTTTAAAACGAAGTAAAAGTGGGACTATGAAACTCACCTTTGCTTAGCTTAATCTAAAAGATTCCAAAGAAGCTTCACAAAGATCTAAACAACAAACATACGAATATAACCATCACTTAGGAATTCACTCCAAAATGAGGTAACCTCAACTATATTGGATTCTAATACTCATTTTATATCTTTTCCAATCTTCACATATCTATATTACACTTGGTTCTTACACTTTCAACTTTTTGGATTTGAGCAGAATTTTAGACTCACTTGCACGCCTTAAACGCACCACTTATACATCTTTATAATTCTTAGAAAAATTCCACAGGTTACTAATATGACTTATGAACCCCCCAATTACTCCCTCAAAGTTCATACTCTTTTATAAATACCCTTTAGAAAATCATAACACCAAGTATCCAAAATTCGGCTAGTAACAGACACCCTAAAAGTTTGATGTTAGCTGACCATTTTAAACACCACCCCATACTTAGCCAAAAATCAGAGGTCACACACAATATATGAACTTAATTCCACCTGAAAATTATCCCTTGAAAAGGTGTCTAGGTATTTTTAGAAAAATCAAAACCCTAACTGAAACCCGTCAGAAAATTCACTGTTTTGCACACTTATCTTATAAAAACCATTTGACAACCTTCCCAACCATAAAAACTCTTGGGGCTGGATTTTCTGGAAAGAAGAATCAGAGTACTACAATTTAAAAAAAAGAACCGCTTCAATATCATTCTCCATCATGGAGAAAATCGCTCGTGAACACAGCCCTAATTCTGCTCAACCCTATATCAAGATTTCATGAAAACCCTAACATGTAATTTGCATGATTATGACCCAAATTTAATCCTAATCATAATTACAACACTAATTAATCATTATGATGTGTATTTTTATAAAACCCTAATCCACCTTAATTAATGTTACATGAATTAAAATATTTATGAAGGTTAATACACTTACCCTTTTTATGCAAAAACCCTAACAAATCCTAAGCTTTTCTTGATCAACAATGGAGGCAAAATATGTTCTTTTTTTGTTGGGGGCTGCATAATTTCGTGGGATATGAATGGGGAGGAAGAAATTATGTTTTAGGTTTTTACTAAATATCTTAA